>CAXAMN010026606.1:492840-522066 GCA_963970005.1 Durusdinium trenchii
AAAAATAGGAATAAAAACAAATTACATAGACAATGAAATGAATTTAAGGAAAATTACATAAATTTATATCTTTTTTAATTGAACATGAAAGGAATTAATCATGCTTAAAGGAAAATGAAAGGAATTTATATGTTTAAAGGGAAATTAAAAGAAGTTATAAGTTTTAAAAGGAAAATTGAAGGAAGTTTTAATTGTTTAAAGAAACATTAAAGGAAATAATCAATGTTTCAAGGAAAATGAAAGGACATATATGATTAGATCTAATCTAATCTAATCATTCCAATCGAATGCCGGCCTAACTGTGCATTGCCGCACTGCTATTAGATATCCAGTTTCATTCGCTTGTGTCTGACCATGCGTCTGATCGGAATGAGCCACCTGCCTTCCGGTAAATCTGAAATATTCGATCCTATTTGTTTCCAATTTCACGGTTGTTCTTGTTGTCAGCCCTATTTTATTCCTATTTTGTGTTGTCAGCTCTATTTTATTCCTATTTTGGTGTCCTATTTTATTCCTATTTTTTCCTAAAAATAACTATTTTTGAACACTCCAGAGATAGCAATAGCTTTTTTTCATAATCATAGTCGGCGTGACCAGTTGCAGCCAATCTCCCACCACCAACGACCCAAGTTCACCCTCTTTGAGCTCGGGCAGCGCTGGCAGATCTACCGTCCTGATACTCTCATTGAGCCACCCTCCTTGATCTCCTCCACGACCAAGTTGACGTAACATCGTTTCCGATGGCGATTGTGGTTGGCCCGAAGGATCACCATTCGTTCCAACCCCAAGACGATCTTTATGATCTCCGTACCCTCTCTGGCAACCTCCTTCGCCTCCAGGAGTGCAAGGATGAAGTGGCTTCTCGCCGGTACCGGGGGAGCTCCTCGTTCGTCGACGTGGAAAACTCCCGAACGTCCACCCTGTCCTGGTCGAAGTCCAACCTTCGTCCACTCCGGAAACTCAGGGATCTCTGCCATCTCCTTCATCTTCTCCTTCTGAATCTCCTCCGGCGACTTCGGGGGTGGTCCCGCTGGTGGGCTCGGTGGAGGTGTTCCCTTTGGAGGAGCCGGTACTGAACCCTCCTTGAAATCCCTCACATCCCTCACCACCTTCACCTTCTCGGTGTCCTCGACCCGTTTCCGAAGTTCCGCCAGCTCCTTTTTGAGCATCGAATTCTGGGACATGACCATCTTCATGATGTCCCTCAAGTCCACCCCAACTTCATCTTCCCCAGGGTTCCCAGCGGCCGCGGATGCCGAAGAAGTCGTTGGCAATGAAGCCGGTCTCATAGCCCTCAACATTGCCTCGTCCTTCATGGTCTGGCTCCAGAAAGGATTCACTTCCACCGGCTTGGAGCCTCCTCGGCCTTTGCCATCCCTCTTCCTTGCATCCCCTGACCTCGTCGGGCCGTACACCGTGGGATCACCTCGTGGATGGGCATCTCGAACCACCAGCTCCATCCCTAGGCCAGTCGCTGGCTGATCCTCCAGCGCCAGCACCCCATCCTCCTTCGCGGAGGCCATCGACCCCTCCTCAGGGGTCGATCCAGCGCCGCTCGCCATGGGAGCCAACAACCCAGGGGGGACCCTGAGGTGGTCTTAGAGAAGTGGGCGCCTCGTTGGGCTCATAACCCGCAGAGCACCGTGCGGATAGTTTTCCGCCCTTGAACAAAAGGGCTATGTCAACCCTTCCACTTGGTACACTTCTCGATTACAGTGCGTCATTTCGCACCTTCGAACTAGGTACACTTCTCGATTTGGGTGCACCCTCCATCATTCAAAAGCTGTGTACACTTCTCTATTTGTGCACCACATAAGGAATATCATCATCCCATCATGATGATTGAGTGGAGGGGAGGGGATGAGCTCCATGGTTTGGGGTCAAATGGATATGGTTCCCACAAATCTACAGAGTTTGGGGTCTTGGATTTGAGGAGAATGAGCCCCCTGGACCATGTTTTGCTGCCTTCATCCACCACTCGGCCATGTGCCTGTCCACCATGAAACCAGCATAATTATCCATGTCCCCATCTTTCAGCTCATGGCACATAGAAACCAGCTTTTTCAAACTTCTCATGGAACTCTGTCACCTTCTGGTGATCCTTGTCCTGGCGCGCAGCACACGAAACCGGCGTTTCCAACCGCCCGTGTGGCGAGGTCGAGGTCGAGAAAGAGGAGATGAGGTCGAGAAGCTGCATGATGGGCGGTTCAGCTGCATTAAGCATCATGCATGTCCATCAGGGTTGCTGCGGTGGGCATTCAGGGTGAAACAATGCCCAAACTCAGACCAGGGTTGGGAACCATTGACCAAAGTCAGGGAAAGCTTTCGGCCGGACTCCACGCAGCGTAGAACACAGCTGAAAAGACACACACGAATGCGCCACTTCCGTCGCCAAGTGACAAGCGTTGCGCCTCCGTCGCCACCCGAATGCTGAGACCCAACAGTTGGGTCAGTGAAATCTGAGAACTCAGTTGGTCGCACCGAAAGCCCCTTCATCTTGGACACCACACCTCCACGGTTAGTACAAAACATGCTCCACTGTGAACTCAGGATGAAGGCATTTCCTCTGGGTCTTCTGCTCATGTGCCCCCCCGTCCCGCAGTCCAACTTGTAGACAAAATCTTCCGCGAACTGTGGATACTTGACCATCAGGTCCCTGGCACGCTGAGCTTGGGTCAGTCAGGTGTGACGAGCTGATTGGATTCCCTGAAACCTGACGAGCTTTCAAGCGGAGCATGCTCTGGGGATGGCAGAGGCTAAGTGTCTTCAGGATTGGACCTCATCTCTGCCATGGAATTCGTGGCATGCGGATTTGGCAACTTGATGAACATTCATCTACCTACTCAAATGATGCCCGAGGATGAACTCATCTTGAACATCAATGACCAAACAAACAATCACTCTTGCCAAGCTATTCGGTTGGAGGCCATTGCTATTAGTTGGAGGCCGTCGCTAGTAGGTTCTTGCCAAACTTCCTCATGCCGTGCCTCAGGTTCACCCAGCTGAATCCATCGTAGCCGTCCACGTGGCATGCATGTGCAAAGCGTGCCTGCACAAGCACCAGGGACGGCTAAATGGAAGCACCGGGTTGATGCAAAGTGGGGCTGATGCCTCTAGGATGTTGGCATGGGTCACTCATGCCCTGCTCTGATTTCTGCGCTGACTGAGGTTCCCCGCCAACTCCCTTTCAGAATGGTCGCAATGGCACCTCAGCGGTGCATAAAACCGCCAACACTTCACTTGGATACGACTACACCATAATGCACTGGAGGATGCACGCAGTTGAAACGTTGCAGCTGTCTCTGCTGCTCTCCAAAGATAATACTTAAGTTGAGGTTTGAGATTAATAGAGCAGTGCCCGAAGCAAATAAACCAACAATATGCCGCCGTATATATTATATATTAATTCAACAACTGAGAAAACCACCTCCTCCTTTTCCATTGCCAAGTGACGAATGTCTTTCCAAGGTCGCCGATGCAAACCAGGAAAGACAGCCTGCCGAGTACCGAGGCTCCCCTGCTCAATCGTCATGTGAAGACCAATTGAACCGTTTCCATCATTTTCCATCTCCATCCGCCTGCAATCACAGAAGAGCCCATCAGGATATGGAAAATGGAGTAGGCGCGGCTCCAGTCCTGCGTGCGGAGAACTGTCGGTAGAGCACCAGTTGAAGGACGAGTTGTCCAAAGAAGCTCCTGAAACTGGAGCTTCAACAACTTGTACCTGCTTGTTTGCTCATCTCCCAATGAGGAAACAAGGCCAATGTCCTTCTCATGTACTCTTCCCTATGTACTCTTCCCTATGAGATGGGTGGGTCAACAGCGTACACCTGAGGCACCATGGGTCGCATGACGGACGTCGAAGGATTGTCCCTGCTGATCCGAAAGTACCTCAAGCATGAACAACTCAGCCATGCTCCAGAGAAAAGGAATGAAAAGGATATAGACCCCCAAGTAGATCCCCATTAAAAATGTGTTGGAAACCGTTTCTATCTTTTGGGGGACCACTATAGTCCCATGCTTCTCGATGCCGGAGCGTCACCCCACCCCTAGCAGCGCCTTGCTCTCGGACAGAAGGCCGAAGCCGATGGACAGACCCGTCTGGACCTCCGCTCGGTTCCGGACGTGGAGGACGTGGCCGGCCCGGCCTGGCCTGGCCTGTCCTTGTTGTTGGCAATCCAGAATCAAAGCAATTATCATCAAGAAGAACACGACTATGACTATACCGGACTGAAAGACAAGAATGCGTGTCAATTGTCCAAAATGCTGGGGGGAGACTTAGAATGCCGGCTCGGAGGACTATTTGAGAATGTGTTACATCATACACACAAGACTTGACAACGATGGTTCCCTCCAGTGAAGTGAGCCCTTTGAATAAAACAGAATAAAACCTTCAAAGAAGCCAGTTGCGGGAGCTGTTTTTGAGTGCTTTTCCCCCATCCGAATCCCAGGTCTATCTTCTGTGCCGGTGGGGGGACTAAGGCAAAGGTATCGAAACCGGCAACCACATGCGAGGCACGCGCTGCCGGTTGGTGAACCCATCTGACCGGAGCAGCCTTGACAAAGCATGACACCAAACCCGAAAAAAGCGGAAGAAAAAGAAGAAGATTGATCCGGGGATCTGGATAGGTGCTTCGGATTGCTTGCCCTCAAATCAGTCTTCACAACGTTCGCCACCTCTGGAGGGGAGTCCCCCTTCTCTCAAGACCTGCCCCCCGGTTCCCGCTGTTCACGCGCGTGAAGCCCGCGCAGCGCGTGAACGGCCGCTAAGGGGCCGAATAGTAAAAGCTTTGGCCAAAGGTCCATCCCGTTTCCGTCTTTGAGGGGCCTGAGTGCCAATCACGAGGTGAAAGTTGTGTTGCTTTGGTACAGGCACAGTGGGCTTCATCACGTACGAGAGAAGGCTTTTCCAATCGACGTGAACATCCGGTGGATCGACGTCGTGGCCAGTGTGGTCCTAAACCACGAGGGTGACCTGCAATCGAAGTCGAGATTTCAACGACGCCGGATTCTCAGGTAGCTGGGTGGGATTCAGAACGCCATGTTCTTGGTTGAACCAGCTACAGAAGATGGATCAGTCTCGGTGCCGTACACACCGCACAGAGTTGCACCGTCGATTCGTTCTGGATCAAGTAGTAGAAGATCGTTCCTGCGTCTGCGGATCAGCACAACCGAGACGGGGATTCGCCCGAGACGGCAGGCGAAAAGGCCAGAACCCACGGCGGGCGGTCCATTCGAGTCCAAGGACTCTGTCCAATCCATGAGATGAAGGTGAGGTGTTCTTTGGACATGTCCCAGCCGCAAAAAGCTTGCTTGTGTGGAGTCAAGGTCCATGTCAGGGCCACTGAAAAACCGTGAAATGCCAAGAAAGCACCACAATCTTCGGATCCTTTTCCAGAGGGAAATCAAGCCCCCACCACCCCCTAGCCGGCTCCTGCAAAGACCCACAGGATCACCTGAGAGATGTAGATATGTCGGAAAGTCACGGTTCGAACATGGGTTTCTGGTTGAAAATCACGGGAGAAAACCCAAAAGATCATGGCCCCTCCTCGGCTCCATGTCCCTGATCTTCACAACAAATATATTCAGTTCGTCCAAGTGGGCTGCTCGTCCAACATATTTGGAGTGCGGAGCTTCCTGCCTGGCTTGTGACCTCCCCTCCTCCCTGAAGAACCCAATGCATCTCACGGGAGGAACGGAAAAACCGATACAGACTATAGATTGTAGTTTTTCTAGACGTGTCCCTTTGTCCGATTTTGCTTTGCCCGGTGTCTCTGCGTTTGCCCCAAGTAATGGTATCACAGCGGTGTCTCGGCCCAGCTCCCAGCTCACGCAATGCGAGTTTCGCACAGAGCAACTCCGAGAACCTGGGGAGCTACACAAGTCCTAAGTCCTAAGTCGTCTTGCAAAGGCGCTTTTCGCCGTGTTGTTTCGCACAGCTTCGTCCGTGGAGACACTGGGGGTTTGCCCCGGTTTGAAGGAGGGCAAAAACTCCGGGAGGGCAAAGCATGACATAGACCAGTCTCAGGGGCAAGGGGAAAAAAAATATAAACAAGGGCTGCCTAAGTCACACTGTTCCGTGCAGGTCGATCATGCGCTTTTTTAATTGGTTTTGCTTGTCCACCTTCCACAAGTCCTATCTCATCAGACCAGTTGGGGCATGTCTGGAGTAAACAGGACACCTTGACACAGGCCTTATGCAATTCTTTACATGCCACGACACCTATGTCACGATGCTAAAGCCAGCCAGTCATCCGTGCCTATTTCCCCAAACAGCTTTGCTGTGAGGGGTTTTCAATTCTTGCATAGGAACGATGCTGGGCCAAGATGATTCCCGCCCCTTTGTCTCCCCTTGTCTCCCATGGCGTGTCTGGATGCTGGGCTGGGATGACTTTGCTTTGTCTTTCTTTGTCTCCCTTTGTCTCCCCTTGTCTCCCATGACATGTCTGGACGCTGGGCTGAGATGACTTTGCTTTGTCTCCCTTGTCTCCCCTTGTCTCCGATGGCGTGTCTGGATGCTGGGCTGAGATGATGTTGCTTTGTCTTTCTTGATTTTCCTTTGTCTCCCCTTGTCTCCCATGGTCTCCCCTTGTCTCCCTTTGTCTTCCATGGCATGTCTGGATGCTGGGCTGAGATGACTTTGCTTTGTCTTTCTGTGTCTCCCTTTGTCTCCCCTTGTCTCCCATGACATGTCTGGATGCTGGGCTGAGATGACTTTGCTTTGTCTCCCTTGTCTCCCCTTGTCTCCGGTGGCGTGTCTGGATGCTGGGCTGAGATGATGTTGCTTTGTCTTTCTTGATCTTCCTTTGTCTCCCCTTGTCTCCCATGGTCTCCCCTTGTCTCCCTATGTCTCCCATGGCGTGTCTGGATGCTGGGCTGAGATGATTTTGCTTTGTCTCCCTTTGTCTCCCCTTGTCTCCCATGGCGTGTCTGGATGCTGGGCTGAGATGATTTTGCTTTGTCTCCCTTTGTCTCCCCTTGTCTCCCACGGCATGTCTGGATGCTGGGCTGAGATGATTTTGCTTCGTCTCCCTTTGTCTCCCCTTGTTTCCCATGGCATGTCTGGATGCTGGGCTGGGATACTTTGCCTTGTCTCTCCTTGTCTCCCCCTGTCTCCCATGGCATCTCTGCATGCTGGGCTGGGATGACTTTGCTTTGTCTCCCATGGCGTGTCTGGATGACGGACTGAGATGACTTTGCTTTGTCTCCCCTTGTCTCCCTTTGTCTCCTATGGCATATCTGGATGCTGGGCTGAGATGACTTTGCTTTGTCTCCCCTTGTCTCCCTTTGTCTCCCATGGCGTGTCCGGATGCTGGGATTTTGCTTTGTCTTCCTTTGTCTCTCTGTGTCTCCCCTTGTCTCCCATGGCATGTCTGGATGCTGGGCTGAGATGATTTTGCTTTGTCTTTCTACTGTAAATCTCCCTTTGTCTCCCCTTCTCTCCTATTGCATATCTGGATGCTGGGCTGAGATGACTTTGCTTTGTCTCTGTCTCCCTGTGTCTCCCATGGCGTGTCTGGAAGCAAGGCTGAGATCACTTTGCTTTGTCTCTCCTTGTCTCCCCTTGTCTCTCATGGCATGTCTGGATGCTGGGCTCAGAGGATTTTGCTTTGTCTCCTGTTGTCTCCCCTGGTCTCCCATGGCGTGTCTGGATGCTGGGCTGAGATGATTTGGCTTTGTCTCCCTTTGTCTCTCTGTGTCTCCCCTTGTCTCCCATGGCATGTCTGGATGCTGGGCTGAAATGATTTTGCTTTGTCTTTCTTGATCTCCCTTTGTCTCCCCTTGTCTCCCATGGCGTGTCTGGATGCTGGGCTGGGATGACTTTGCTTTGTCTCCCATGGCGTGTCTGGATGACGGACTGAGATGACTTTGCTTTGTCTCCCCTTGTCTCCCCTTGTCTCCCTTTGTCTCCCATGGCATGTCTGGATGCCGGGCTGAGATGACTTTGCTTTGTCTCCCCTTGTCTCCCTTTGTCTCCCATGGCGTGTCTGGATGCTGGGCTGAGATGACTTTGCTTTGCCTGCCTTCGTCTCCCCTTGTCTCCCATGGCGTGTCTGGATGCTGGGCTGAGATTTGGCGCCAGGAATGGATCGGCTAAAAAGAAAACTCCGACTGCCGCTGCTGTTTGGGGTCGATGCTGGTGTAATTTTTACTACCAGGTGTTATGGGTTTAGACTCGCAGCCACGTAAATGGTGATCAAACTGTGTCACCACCAACCAATCGATGAGTGATGCTTTTCAGCTGCTGCCCGGAGCGTTGAGATGTCAGGCAGGGTGTCAACCACCTTCAGGTGCAACAACGTCCAGAAACCTCCACCATTTAAGAAAACGACTTGGCGAAGTCCGGTCACGAAAGCAATCATCCAAGTCGCAGCGCAAGCAATCAGAATTCGCCAGAACATGGCCGAGAGGGCAAGGTGAGGTGGTCAAGGTGAGGAGGTTGACTTGGATGCAAAGGATGTCCTTTTACGTCACGGATGCCCTGGACGCTGTGAACACCTGTTGTGGTGGACCAGTGTGCCTATCGATGTCTTTTCCATCATCTCATGTGGGTCACAGCCAACACACAACGCGGGCTCGCGGGGGCAGCGGCAGTCTTCGGCGTTCAACAGCAGGCAAAGGGCTGAATCAAACATGTGCACTGGCTTTGGTTATCATACTGGTGTCTAGTCGGGAACGAGGAAAGTTTCGACTCTAGTCGTGTCTTCCTTTGGATCAGCCACCCTCAGCCACCATCGACCCAGCACCAGTCAGTTACACTTGACACTTGTTGAGAATATGTGTGTATATTTACTGTAAACTAGGGGTGCCCCCCACCCAAAGACCCTCTGGAAGAAGGGAAATAGACCTGCCTACCCATTGCTTGGAGACCTCCCTGAGTAAGATACACAGTCATGTCTTCCTATGCCCAGCTAGACCCGAGTCACCCTGAATCAGGTTGGGGGTTCTTGCTGGGATAATGTCTTGTGACACACAAACACCGAATTGTCCTGTGCGGCCCTACACTCCCGGGCACTAACATGGAAGCGGAGTTCACCACGTCTGGTGTGCGGAAACTCCTGAACATTCTGATTCTTTCGAGCCTTTCTGTGACCCAACGCAGACTTCCAAGCTGCAGCACGTGGGCTTCGAACAAAGGGACCGAGGGCTTTCATGGACTTATAGATCCTCTAAGATCTCTGTGTTGGAACCCGAAGACGATGCATACTTACTGAAGACCCGACCTTACAGCCCAGCAGATGGGATCTGAACAGTTCAGTGCTCCGGAAGCTGCTCAAGACTTCCGCACATCTCGTTGCTTCCGCTGTCTACGTCAGTGTTCCAAAGGGTGTTGTTCGAGGGTCTGAAATGTTCTAACTATCTTGGTTAAAGGCATAGATGGGGGTAGCTTTGGAAAGTGCTTCAACCTGACGCGGGGGGGCCAGTTGCCTGGCCGGTGATGATAGATGGATTATTGTTGCAGTTCTAGCACACTTTGAACCTTTATCTCGTGGAAAAGAGAGATCAACTCTTTGTCTTCCAAGTCGGTCATGACTCCGTACTACCCTGGGCCGAAGAGGGGGCCCCTCTAGAACCTTGGTCAGCCAGCTTCCGCCCCTGCCAGCGGGTCTTGTAGAACTGGCTGTCGTATCGAAGGCTTTTCACCAAATTCTTGTCCTGGCACAACGGAGGAAGAAACACCCTAATTCACATCATGAGAACTTCTCCGCAAGCCACTTGCCATCCCTATATGTTTTATTCTTGACGAGTCTTTCCATGCAAAATCTGGCTGGTGGGCAAAGCAACTTCTGTGAGCGCACCCTCATGCTTGACCTGTGAAGCAAGGCGTGCTTGACCGGTTTTTTCGTCCTAGCAGCTAGTACATGAACGGCAGGTCTCTACAGCACCATCGGTCAGGTCCGGACACGCGACCCGTGCGACCCGTGACGCGAGACACGCCTGCAGCATCTTCTTGGCATCTAAGCCTTCCGCCTCTGCCGGCAGCATGCTTTGCGGCGCCTGGGGCGAAGAGACATGGCAGTGGGGAGGGACCCGTGTCTGGGTCGAAAGTGAGCACCCATGTCTGGATTGATTGGTGTGCGAGGATAAAGTGAACTGTAGACTACTATTCTAATCTGGTCCTTTCAACTGAGCGTGCGCATTTCTAGATGGTTTCTGATCTCAACCGCTGATTTCTCGGGACGTTTCAGAAAAGGTGCCAAAAGTGCCACTCCTGTGTTGTGTGATCATCCAAAAACTAGATCAATTTACACTTGTTCTATGCTTCCTTGCAACTCATCTGTTCCCGTTACTGTTGTGGAGATAAGGCATGAAGGCATGCATTGCACGCGTGTATCCTCTTGGCCCCATGCACAAAGTGCACCAGCAGTTCAGGTTCAATCTACAACTGGGTGCAAGCAAAACACGCCAACTACTGCACGGCATTATATGGACCCCCATCCAAAAGACGTCTTGGGGTGCCAGAGCCATCTCCTGTGCCACTGTACACCACAAGACCCGACCTTCATGGCTCACTTCCCGGCTCACGGATCGTGTCTGGGGTGGTCAACGATCGTTTTGGAGGTGACTTGGACCATTTACGGCTGAGACTTCGACAAAAAAAGACCATTCCCCAAAAAGCGCACGGCGCGCGGACGAACCTGCATGAGGGAAGGCTCTGTCCGCTTCGGGTTTTGGGCGACAGTGACCCAAATGTTGAGGAAAAACGTTGACCAATGTTCCTTCGGTTACGATTTGTTCAAAAAGAGATCAACTTAGGAAGATTTGAATGTTGTTTGCAACTAGTGCCAGTTTGTTGTTTGCTTTCCAGAAGTCAGACGTCTCACTCTCTCTCCGCGGTTCTCCGAACAAGCGGTTCATATCCCGTTCAGAGCCAAAGAGGCCGCGCTGATCCAAGATTGTATTGGGAACAGTGACAACAAAAAGTATCAAACAATAGTCTTTTTCTGGCTGGATGGCTGCATCACAACTACAGCTGGATGCCTGCAAATTGGCTTTGTTTTCAGCTCAGGCATTTTTAGGAGCTTCTTGTATGTGTTTCTCGAATCATACTGATTTATCAAACATGATAAAACAACATCCTACCTACCAATCCAATTATTTGGACTACATCTCGACAAACCTTGCCCAATCTCCCTCGTCACGAACGGTCGGGTCTATCGCCTGTGTTTTCCCTCGGTGTCTTCGACTGCGAACGGTGTCGAAAAAACGGTCCGTTCGTGTCGGAAAATGGGGCTCCAAAAGGCCGAGGTGAGAGAAGTGATGATGTGAGCGATGGTCCGATACAGAATTTGTCTGCCTGTCTGCTTCTGTCTGCTTCTCTGTAAGAAACAAGCAATTGATGTATATAATATAGTACTATTGAGACCCAAACCAACAAAGTGAATCCCATCTAAAATGTGTTGAAAGTCCTTTCCAAGCACTAGACTATACCAGCAAACGTTGGCTGGAGTATCGCCCCCCACCGCACATCCCGGGGTGGAGGCACCAGCAGCGGGTCCCGCCGGTCCCGCGGAACCTGCTAACGACGACCGGTGCGGCCGGCAACGGCGTATGGCCAAAACTCCATGTTCCATGTCGAGGTTGCACTCACAAAGTTTGGCGTTTTTAGACATCGCACATAACCAGCAAGGCAGCGGCATCGATTGTAAGAAACTACGAAGGGTCTAACTGTCTAACTATACTTCTGTTCTTGGTTTATGGAGAGGGGACACTCTCTTCCTGTTTTGCTTTGGACCATTTATGTCAACACACATTGGACATCTTGGACCATCCTTCACGGGCATGCGAAGCAGGCTGACACCAGGAAAGCACACTTGGACGGCCGCCCCGACCCGAAGGAACCTCCCTTTCACGAGTCCTTCTCATGACCACACCCCACAGACACCTTGATTGAGATCAACTCCCTGAATGACCTTGCAAATGGATCACACCAGAAGTCACAAAGGGGTGCGATCCATGAAGGGTAGGGGGCCCATGATCCCCTCACTTATAGGGACTAAACAGAGAATTCTTCGTACTTTCTCCAAAGGTCCGGTGGAGCTGAGCCGGTCCAGATCCCAACCCTCGACCTGTCGCCGTCCGGTGGAGTCCGAGGACTCCACCGGACCACGCGCAGTACTGGAGTGGTGAGGCGTTTACGGCGTGAGGGTCGACCGTTTCACCGTGGGCAGTGTCCAAGGGTATTCAACCACCCCCCCAGGCCCCAGAGGAGAAAAGGAGGCCAAGACACTCCAAAGGTGTCAAAGGCGATCATGGTGATGTATGTCTGATTCATCGCTCTACAGGTTCAGAGCAGACAGCACAAACTCAATTCTACAATGGTCTCCGGGGGTCTGCATGGTCGCCACCCGCTCTTTTTCGGCCAGAGCTGCTCAGATTCGTCACCGCACCTGCACCACCTTCCCCAACTCCATTTCAAGGAAAAATCCATCTGTCTAGCTCGCGCACATACGGTGCGCAGGCTGCTTCGGTCGAGAAACCTCATGGGCCAAAACTCCAGAATGGTCAAGGTTCTTTCAACCTCTTCCATCACTCCGGGTCCCGCGCCGTCCTCCGGGCGTCCCCCGCCTCCATTCGTGGCCGGACGCCCATGGAACGGGCCCGGAGGTTCGGGGGCGTGGAAGCTGCCTGGCCGCGGAACTCTAGAAGAAGAGTAGCCTAAAACAACAACATGATCTATACCATCCAAGGGGTGCCCAAAGGCTTCGAGGTGGGGTAGTCTATTCGACACCCCTTGGATGGTCATATATATATATATATATACATACCAGGAACCCATTTGACCAATCAGGACCCCCAAATAGATAGAAAAGTAGATCCCCACTGAAAATGCATTGGAAACTGTGCCACTATCTATTTTGGGATCACTACATATAGTACAAAGCCTTGTTCCCCTAAAAACATGTCATGTCATTGCTTTGGCTACTTGAAAGCAAAAAATAAGTACTGTAACAGAGTCATGGTGGAACCTATTGGCAAACTTCCACACAGACTTGTCCTGTCATGTTCAGCCCCATGTTCAGGCTTTCTTGGAATCTTAGAAGACTGGAAGACCCAGGAGAACAATCTAATCTAATAAGTGTACCGTGTGTGTGCATAAAGCAACGGTATCAACATGTTGAAGAGGTAGCTCAAGAACCTCCATCAACAAGGCCAGATGGAAAAATGCAGAGAAATTATATAAAAGGGATGAACATCTAGTTTGGATGGCTGGGCATTACTCCCATGTCTCCCTTGAGAGAATGATTCTGTATCATACGGCCGTATTTCCGAAGAAAACCATACGATCACTACGGGCGGCCTTTGATCAATCACGTGATGTCCGTGATGTCGAAGCGTGTTCAATACCACCATGGGACCTATGGGACCTATGGGAGCTCGGATACCGAGCGACCTGTGCATCTTGCTGCTCGGCTTGGTGCTCCAGCTGCCTCAAAACCTTCTCGGCAAGGCCGTGTAGAACCCAGTGGTCTGGAGAAAGGGTTGATGTGAGTTGATGGTCGCTCCGCAGGTTCTGCCAATCCCGGTTCTTCTGCTTGCCCAAAAAAGGGAAGCTCGGCATCGCCCGTGAAGAGTCACTCAGAGACATGTTAGAAGCGCCCGTTTGGAAGCCAAGACAGGGCATCTGGATATGTTGGAACTGCCCATCTTTAAACGAGGCTCAAGTCAACAGGCCCGCCAAAAGACTGTCAAGATACACAAGGTTCCAAAGACCCCACGAGGTGTTTGCCTGGGCATTCCTTCATTGGATCCAGTTGTTGTTCCCAACAGAGCTTGCAATCTGCCTTCACAGGCAATCGGTCACCGGTCGCGTCGGCCCGTGCCTTTTTCCCGCTTTCTCGTATCGACAGCACCGTCCGACGGAAAGACGCTAAGCCTTTGGATACGAGCTAAGCCTGTAGGCCACCAAGGAATGGGTCATTCGTCGATGAGGGGCATCCAAGGAAGTGCACACTACCAGCGTTTCACAAGTCACATGGGTTCAGGGCTCCTTCCTTTTCCCTGAACAAATCCTCAAGAGAATAAATTCAGACCCTCCCCCGCGCATGGCTTGGTCTGCTGATAAAGCTTCTCCATGTCCAGAAAGTCTACTGTGCCACTTGTTGGTCTCAAGTTCAACTTCTGCCCCGAGGGCTGCCCATGCCTGCCTGGCCCAAGGTGCCCTAAGGTGCCCCCTTGCCCATGATGCGGCATGGTTGGAAGAGCCCGACTTGAGAACTCGCAACTTGGATCTTGGATCATCTTCAGTCCTTGCGGCCTTTGCTCGACCTGTGCGTCTTGCACAGGGAATCCCCCGACAGGCTGAGGTGAACATGGACCTCCATGCGTATATACAATGGGACATGGGGTGTCTCAAAATCAGTATTCACATGTCCAACATCACATCGAACATGTGTGACCTCATCTACAGCGTCCTTGCAGTTTGAGACACTTCCCACTTCCTGAATCCTGGAACCTCTGGGTTCCAGGCCCCTACAGAGGCTCGCAACCTCAAATACCTGCTGTCAGCGCAGTGACCTCTCATCCTCCACGTGTGAAAACCTGACATGGTGAGGATCTCCCTCGGGTATGGATGTGGATCATCCCAACCAAGCCAGGTCAATTGGAAGACCGATCCAAGACTTGACAGATTGGAGCTTTACCCCAGCCACGTCTCCAGCCAAAGAAGAACTGATGTCGTGTTTTCTGTACACTGCTTTAAGGGCTTGCTCAGAGGATCTCGACAGGGACTGTCTTAACTACTTACATGAGTCATATCATATCTGTTGAAAGGGCTCACCCCCCAAGTTCTCCTTCGGGCCCTTCCACCACAGCAGAAAACTCCTTGCTCAGCGGATGGTTCGGCTCAGGCTTGACCCCTGGCGAGGCCCCAGTCTTGGTGGGGAGCCGAACTATAGCAGTCTGGAAAGCAAATGCAGGCACTACAGTAGTTCGATGTAGTTTGTCTGAAATTCTAGGTTGCTCCAGTCTGGGCAGGTGGGGTGGTTTCCACAACCCACACTTCTTGAGGCGCTCTCACAAGATTGGAAGTGAAAGGGAAAGAGTCAAGGACAGGTCTCTGCAGGTTTTCGAACTTGTACTGCTCCTCTCAGACACCCGGGCGGTAGGTTCTAACCATGGTGTACGACATCTGGTGGAACCAGTTGTTCACTATGTTCAATCCACGGGAAGGGAGTTCAAGATCTTGGGAGGTCTAGTCTAGTTACATCACTTCGAAATCCGCCCGCACCGGAGGTGCCAAGGGCGTTGTGTAGGCTCGTGTAAACATCGGCTAGATAAATCCTAGGGCATTTTTCTCCTAGAAATGCTATGCTTTTCAATGTTTTTTGAAACGTGACTAAAATTGGACCAAAGGTTGGCGATGCAGGATAAGTTGGTCGGGGCAGATCGCACTATTGACATCGCAGACGTCTCGGCAAGCCAAGGAGCACTGCACTATTGATATGCGATGCCGGTTATGCCGGCCGGGGAGACTGCATTATGAACATCGCATAAATCGAAATAGTTTAGGCAAACCGCGGGACACTGTACGATTGATATCGTGGATGTGTTCGGTCGTGTGCCCAGTCCGACTGGATGAGGTGAGTGGTATTGAGCATGTGGTTTTTGATGTTTTTTGGGGGAACAATCGCATGTAAAGGGACAGAGACAGAGACAGAGACAGAGACAGACAGAGACAGACAGACAGACCCAGGCAGATCTAGACCCAGACAGGCCCAGACAGACACAGAGAGACAGACAGGCACACAGAGACAGACCAGCCAGCCAGCCAGCCAGGCAGGCAGGCAGACAGACACCCAGACCGACCGAGACAGACTATTGACATTGTGCGTGTGTTCTTCCGTGCGTCCTGCCCGAACAGACGCACACACTCCGCGCGGGCGGCTTCGTGCGCGAAGCGCTGTGAATATCTACTGTATCTCCAAGTCTGTACTGTATCATCTGTATACATATCATCTGGTCTATACTGTATCTCCAAGTTTGGGGGGAGCTTCGGATCTGGGTAAGGGATCCAAAAAAAGGTAAAAAAAAACAAAAAAATATGAGAGGGGAGCGCTGTGAGCGGCGCGTTTTTCGATGAAAATGAGCATTTTTCAACCTTTTTCATGCGTTTTCTTGAGAATGATTGATGTGTCTGACATTGCCTGGAAGGATCTGCCTGGAAGCGCCCCGATGTTAATCAGTAAGATCGGTCAAGAAACCTACAGTGATTATGAAAAAAAGAACCAAAACTGGAATGATAGAATGAATGACTTTACAAGAAACTTAAATGATCACTTTAAACAACATAGAATACTATATGCTGAAGAACAAAATGTAGCAAACAAGGAGAAGATAAAAGACCGCAGGGGCTTATGGTAATCAGTATAGTAAGATCAGTCAAGAAACCTACAGTGATTATGAAAAAGAGAACCAAAAAAAGAATGATAGAATGAATGACTTTACAAGAAACTTAAATGATCACTTTAAACAACATAGAACACTATATGCTGAAGAACAAAATGTAGCAAACAAGGAGAAGATAAAAGACCGCAGGGGCTTATGGAATGCCTATTCATCACCAAGTGGATTTTACAAAACAGGTAAGACTTTATACATAAGTGGCACAGGTGGTCGTGATGGATCTTTAACCAGGGATATTATGGATGATCTGTTATTAGTACCTATTAGAAATGTTTATCGCAGTGAGAAATACAAACATGTTATAGAAGAATTGGAAAAGTCACCAAAAATAATCCACTTGGTTGGACATAGCCATGCAAGTGCTGTAATAAGATCAATCAAGAACAACCTAATAGATTTGCTACAACAACCTATGCTACCCCTACAATAGAAACATAAAGGAAAGGAAAAAAAGACCAAAAGACTTGACTACCACAATCCATCCGATATTGTTTAAATTTTGGATGGTTACGCTGTAACTTCTGAATTGAAAGAACCTAACCCTTTAATGAGCCACAGCTATATCAATTTTGAAGGGAACGGCTTTTGGAACATCAATCCCGGCACCAATATAAGCAATGGATTTAACCCTAATCACTCATTTTAAAAAACACATTTAAACTTAATTAACATATGTAATATTATGGTGGGTTACTCCAAGGCAAAAATTTACAGAATACTAAATGACAAAACTGACGATGTCTATACTGGTGCTACTTGTCAGCCATTGAGTGTCAGAATGGCAGGACATAGAAGGGGGCGGAATGGCAAAGATAAGAAACATTACAAATTGTTATCACACAATCACCCAAACATTCAATGCTGGTGGTGGTGAAATTAATATGAATATTGTAAAATCATCTTCTTAACTGACTGGAGCATTCATTACCTTATTTAGAACTCCAACAATTGGTGAAGTTCTGAACCGCTACTTACCTGACAATTAGGTATATAAGAGATGGAATTAGTTTTACAATCCTATGATCTATGGAAGAATTAATGATACTGGTAATGCTGATACACATGACTTACAAGGTAAAGGTTTTCAAGATGCCACCAGTAGTTTAAGTTGGCAAATTCAATTGAGCAATTCCCAGAAATACCCAGAATTTGAAGCGCAATCATTATCATAAACCTTTTACTATTTAAGAAGAGCTATCCATTACATGAACCCAGATCAAGACAGTTTAAGTTTTTCGTATCGTCAATACAGAGAGAACACATTCATTATTGGTATGTCATTTGAAAAGATGGCAGATGTCAATTTTGCTGGTTATAATTCTAAAACGTAAGGCGTTACCAATTTTCGAGTCAAAGGAGCGGAAGGAGCATTATTAGACCCTAATGAAAAAATCACTGAGGCTTTTTGTCATTTGATTTCAGAGACTGTTCTCGAATTGAGGGAAAGTGGGAGTATTGTCTACTTCCAAGGAAATTGAAAATTTTAAAATATCCCAGGACATCAAAAATCCAATATTCCAATTTTCCAAAATTCCAATTTTCCAAAATTCCAAAAAAAAACAAAAGAACCAAAAAAAACAATTCTGCGCAGACCATGGGGGGAAGAGGGGGTGAGGCAAAGTCCTGGCACAATTGTGTTTTTTGTTTTTTGTGTTTTTTGTTCTTTTTTGGAATTTTGGAAAATTGGAATTTTGGAAATTGCCTCTGGGGGAGGGGGGGGTTGAGGCAGAATAGGATTCTTTCAGTGGCACGAAAATCAATAGAAACACAATACAAATATAGAAATAACATATAAACAAAATGAAACAATGCAAAAACGCGCCGCTCAGAGCGCTCCTTTCTGAAAAATATTCAACGGGAATCAAAAAATCAAAAGGGAGTCAAAAAAATATTCTAGCCCACTGAGGATGGTTGGGGTTGAGCATCGGCTCAAAAAGTCGTTACATGGTGGTAGTAGTAGTCGTCGTCGTCGTAGTAGTCGTCGTCGTAGTAGTAGTAGGGCGCAGCCACAGCTAAGCAAAGGTGGGCCTTATCATCCACCTTTGTAGCACTGTCAACGTCAACGCGAAGAAGATACTATATAGTTGTGGTAACTGTGGTAAGACTGGTGTTGGAGGTACTGGTAATGGCAGGGGTACTGGCAAACTATTAAGAAAGCGGGAGGGTGCGGGGGAGAGCGCAGCGCCTCCCCCGCAATGCAAATCAAGTATAGACAGCGCTGGGCTGCTTCGTTTCTTGATTGGTTTAATTGGGCGTCACAGCTCAAGGTGAAGGTCTTATCATCCAACTTTGTGGGGTTGTCAGAGCTGAGCCTGCACTTTCATTCACGGACCTGGGCCAAAGGACCAGGGGGCCAAAAGGGCCTGTGGACCAAGGGACCAAAGGACCAAGGGACCAGGGACCAAAGGACCAGTGGACACCCGCAGACCACAGGGCCAGGAGAGCAGCAGAAGAGGCCTATCCAGGAATAGTTTTTTTTGATCCTCTTTTTATGTGTGTGTGTTTTTTTATATCTAGATGCCTTCGGATCTTCTATGATCTTCTTGTTTCTCTTGGCCGCTCTCCTCGCCTCTGAGATCGTGGCCGAACAGCTCGAGCCCGGTGTCAGGCTCGCCTCAACAGTCCCAGTGCTCCCCGTGCTCCAGCGCCCACGGGTGGTCACCAAACGGGTGAAGCTTCTTGATTCAGTGGAGGCTGGAAGTGGGGTTTGCGAGATCCATAGAAGCTCCGAACGGACCATGGGGTGCTCAAATTGGCCTCTGCATGCATCCGCCCTTTCTGAATTCTTGGATGAAGAACACATCAAACAAAGGACACCACATCGATTGGAGAATAGCATTATTACATTCCTTGCAGCCTTTAGTTACATTCCTTCTAGTCTTCTCTTTCAGTCCAAAGCCTCCGCTTCTTGGCGCTTTGCTTTCACCCCCGCTTTCCGCCCCACCTTGGGGCCCTTGGGCGCCAGGTGCCAAAAGCACAGCATCTCGTTGCCCGTGCCCACCACCGCGCTTTGCCGATCCGGCGACCTCGGTGTGATCGGTCTGAAGCCGATCGGTCAGGCGGCGGACGGTCGTCGGCGACGAGGCCGGCCCCGACGCACTTGGTCAGCTACGACGTAATTCAACCTAAACCAGCAAAAGTGCTGCCACGTCGAAGCCTTCCAGTCCACCCGGCCCTTCATGTCGGCGTTTGAGGCAGGATGCATGGCCATGTAGAGCACCCGCGCCTCGAGGTCCAGAAAAAGAAAGGAGAAGCACCACAGCACTCACAAAGGGGTGCGATCCATGGAGGTTAGGGGTGCCCATTATACACTCACTAGGGACTCAACACCACCCCTTTATGACTGCTGGCCAGCTGACATTGACTGTGACATCCAGGTATGTCTCGGAAAGCACCTCTCCCCCCACAGCTGGCTGGTGATAAACTTCCCCTCTTCCATTCAGGACTAAGACTCTCAGCAGTCTTTTGTAAAAAAGACATAGAAAGTTGCCAAAGCAAGGCTAGTAGGTGAACATCCCCGCCTTTTTTCTTCAATGTCAAACTTCACAACACCTGCACTTCAGACCGGCCATGATGCCCACACGCATGGCGTGTGCCTGGTGCCATTGAAAGACGTGAAGGCGAGACAGTCCTGCGTGGCGCCCAGTGTTCCGCGGCACCAGCCGAAGGACCTGGTGGCCCTAGTGGTTGGAGGCCTCCTTCCATTCTAACGCACACCCAACAGGTGCTGTCTTTTAAGGAAGCACCAACCAGCTCGTTTCGGTCAATGTCACCTCCAGTCATCACCGACCTCGTGTGGCTAGCTCCGTGTGCATCCATCCAGTCCTCACACCCACCGCCAATCGCTCCTCCTTGGCTTTTCCACACATTGATTTCACATGTGGAGAAGCCTCAGCTCAGCTCTTGCGCTGCGCAAAAAAAATAACGCGCTCCTCTCGAACGATTCGGACCCCACGCAAACTGGAGAACGAGGAACGTTCCTTCAACGCCGCCGAAATTCCTTTGTTCTCTTTATCTTTCACGGAGAAGAAAGAGAACGGCAAAGGGTCACTGTGAAGGGGAAAAAAACACCATAAAACACCTGAAGCTCGGTGTTCCCAAGCAGCGAGGGTTCTTGAGCGCATGCAGAGCGCTGGACGCTGGAGGTTGTTTTTGTGCCCATTTTTGGTTCGTGCCACTCTTCTAAGAGAGACAAGAGATCTCCAAAGGTGCGGAATATGGTGCACAATGAGCTTCAGAGGGCTTTAGAGTTTTCTTCTTCGCCCCCAAAAACTCTAGAGAATCCCTTATTTAATATCCACATTTACAGACAACTTTGAAATCGGCAGGGTGCCAACCAATGACGCTTTTGGGAAATCATATCGGGGTCAATGCCAAGTATGGTCAGGCCATGTCAGGCCTATTGGTTCAACACCAAGGTCTCCCTTCCCAATGGCCGCAGCAAGAAACCATGGGTACTGACCAGCTCTCCGTCCTGCGACCAAGCGAGGTTACACACCTGGCCGGACACCGAAGGGGGTCGTGGTGCGAAACTCGCAGCAGGCAGCGGGGTGAGACAGAACGTGGCAGGCCGATATATACTCGTGGACTTGCATGTGCAAGCCTGATGTAGTACTCATTCCTTGTAAACTGCGCAAGTCATCACCTCTCTGGTTCCATCCCTCCAGTCACAACACCAAGAACCACCGACCGTCCGAACACCAAGGGATGCCCATTCAACCCCCCCACCTGCGAATCCGTCTCCACCATCGACGTTTGCGTGCCGGTGGACGCGTTCCAGAGTCGGATTGTCCTTGGCATCACGGTTTCTTCGGACGGCAGTTTACTGCGGAAGAACCGAGGTCTTTCATATACACGGATTGGTGTCAAGGTTCTTGCTTGATTTGCCATTCCATGTTTTCGGTGCTGTCCCGTAAATGGGCCTTGCTCCACACACAATGGTGTACCATTCGCCTTTGCACCCTGTGTGAAGACATGAAAATTGTTGGTTCATGGGGGGCTTGGATTCCTAGAACCAGCCTGATGGACCGTCCAGCCTGATGCGATGCAGCTTTATATTATTGAAATCACATCTGCTATCCACCGACCCAGTTCAGACAACTCCCAGTTAGACAGGCAAAGAAGTAGCACTTACAACTTCTAGGTCGAGGTCATGCATGGTTTCATGTTCAATATAGTGCCAAAATCCAAATGCGGGCATGTCTCAAGATAAACCAAAAGATCTTGATGGAATTACATGGATTTACTAGAATGATGTCTTGGCAGAGTTCATGATGCTAAAATCTCGAATGATCACTTCAGCTGGGCAACAAGGTACCTACCGTAATAGGTGACCTGGAACATCTACGTTTGGGGAAGTCTTGGGTGTGTTTCCCTCACGGGCCATGTCCGGTGCCCTGGGGCCTCCCCGGTGTCCGTCACAAGGCTTCGGGGTGGCTCCAGCGGTGTGGTGCCCGGAAGGAGGGATGAAACCCAAACAAGTACGATCCCAGTCATTGACATGGAAGTGGAAGGAAAGTAGTCTTCCAAGGGGCATGATTTAAAAAAGTGCGTGTAATTCGAGCCAATTGATCCATGGGACGCAGTTCCTACAATACAATGTTCTGAGCAGCAGGATTCAACAAAAACACAGAAATTATCAGAAATTGTTTCCCTGCCAACATGACCACAATGAGTACTCCAGCAAGCACGCCGACGATTCTGAAGATGAAATCTGGACTTTAGGAATCCTCGAAGTTCTGCTGGAATGACAACCCCGTTCCTTTGCTTTGAGGGGAAACACTCCCCAAGATCCGATGTGGAGGACAAAACGGCACAACCCCTCACATGGACAGGCTGTCTGATCCAAATATTCGAGGCTTTATGCAGCCATTCCTTCACCAAATCCATCGGCTTCCTCCGTGTTTGGCCGCCCTAGGCTCCGGTCCGCGGTGCCTCCGCCCGTGGCCAGCAGGGCGCCCCGGGGCCTGGGAGGCGGTCGTCATGGCTGCGCGCGGGCGCGCGAGGATCGAACGGTTCGCAGCGAGGTATCCTGGCTGAACACCTACCGTCAAAGGCAAGATGTTGATGGAAGGAGTTTGGAAAGGGCATCCACTTGACGATCCTCTTTGGGATGATATGTCTCCTTTACCTGGTCCCGAATCACTGGTCACGTACCAGGTGTTCTAAAGAGAACTGGTGACCATAGAATGGGTTGCAAAACATCAATTCTCGATTGACTATGCTTGCAGGCGTCCTCACCTAGTGGGGGTCATTGCGGCGTCAAGGCGCCTAAGGGAACACTCTCTACGCAGCTTCATAGAAGACGGCGGCGCTTGCAGGGATGACCTTTAAGGCGTGGCATTTCTGCGTCACCGACGTGTATTGTTCTATGCACCCGCTTTCAATAAGTAAAACCAAAGGTGCGTGGTTCTTGGGCTTACCAGGTTCAGTGCGACACTGAAACCCATTGTTTGCGCCGCTGTCTCCTCTCGAGGTTCACAAAGCGCTGCGCCTGCCATGAAGTCTGCACTTCGAGGTGCCCTTGCGAATCCCTGCATTCTGCTTGCTCTCAAGGGGATGCGATGTTGACGAAAATGCAAAAGGAAAACTCACCTGCAGGTCCCAATTCTTGAGCCAAAAAGGCATCAAGATTGGGATCTGACTGACTTTCAATCCTAAGATATCTCTACCCAACCATCCATTCACCTTGGAAAATAAAGGTTGAAAGCCCCCTTTGCACCTCTTCCCAGGCACCCGGCGACCACTCCAAGGCTTTGCAGGCTGCGGTGTGACACCCCAGCCGTCGCGCCGCTGCCAGCGGCTGCGCTGGACTCCAAAGATAAACCTGCTGCGCCGGACTCTGCGTCACCCAGGAGGTCCAGACATTAATGTGCAGGTGGGACCCAGTCACCAAGCAGTGGCTGGCTTGCAACTATCCAGTGAGTCACGAAGAACATCGAACACTTGAGGACCCTGTCCAAACCACAATCAGGCAAACGACGACTCAGTGTGTGGGCAGATGGCCGCTGAGACAACCCTGATGTCACACAAAAACTTCAAGATCTTCAAGGGCCCAAAATGCTATCTACTGGGCCAAATGAGGGAACCTGAATGGGAAGACGATCGCTTGTTTCATAGCACCTGCATAGACCTTCGGGTCATCCCTACACTTTCTTTGGCCAAAGGATGCCTAAAGGACGCCAGTACGCACGCGCGTTCTTAAAGCCGCCACGGAGGGTTTTCACCCTCCGCGTTTCGCCTGGCCCTCGTTGCCACCGGAGGCCAACAGCTGCAAGTCATCCGACCAACTCAAGCCACAGACCTCCGAAATCGTCGAGGTCGTTGAGTCGATCGTCGAAAGTGTCATGGTCTGCACCTCCCAAAACGATGGGTTTCACATGGTTTCACCAATTCGGGGAGTGAGGGCATTGTTTAGGGCATTGTTTAGGAGTGTTTGAAAACACAGATGAAAATCACGCAGCATGCATGACACCAGTGGTTGTGGCTGCAAACGGTCGCACAATATAAAGATCTTGACCCAGGGCATCGACAGCCTGTCGAAGCCTAATTTTGCTTCATTCCTTTCAAAAGTGTGGCCAGTGTGGGGACTAATGACCAAGGAGTTCGACCTTGGAATCCATGATGAGGATTCAGTCACGACAATGATGCAGTCGACTGAAAACACATGACCTGGTTTTCGACGTATCTGACATACAAAACAGTGTTGCCATCTTATGGGCAATTTCATGTCCATCTCAGCTTGTGGATGAGTGTGACCAATGTAGCTACCTCGACCCTTAGGAGACAAACGACACATGACACAACTGATCAGTCATTGCAAAAGCTCTCTTCCCCATGGTCCCCTCTTCATGAGCTCTGGTGGCACTGCCAATCCGAGAGCTTCAGAGAAAGAAGTCATGGAAACAGGTGGCCTGCAGGATCCTGCAGGCCTGGACCACTTTTGGTTGAAAAATATAGATGTTGTGTGCCATTCCCTCTGAACCATCAGGGCCGATCAGTGTTCACCAATCTTTCCACCAAATCTTCGAGAAGCATTGCCTGTCTATGAAGGTGTTGCATCCTCATGATGTGCCACTCATCATGGAGGCATGAATCAGGAGTCAAAAAAGACTCTGCCACTGCTTTTTCCTCTTTCCCAGTCCAAGATTGTCCGCTCTCCTCAAAGCTGCAAATCTGACCTTTGGGACCTAGAATCCTCCAGGCTGGAACCAAAAGCACTTTTGATCCAAACATCCCGAGTGAAGCCCAACCACCGTTCTCAACGCTCGGCTCGGCACCTCCTCTGTGTGGCCAGCCAGGCGTTGCGTCGGACGACCTCGCGACACCGAGCTGAGGCTGTGGTGTTTTCGCATCACCCGCTTTTGAAAAGAAAAACGCGAAACTCCCACTCACTGGCTCCCCCAGTACTTCCATACTTCCGGTGCATGAAGAACGACCTTCTCTGAGCACCCCCGACCATTGCCCTCACGAGGGTCCCAGCGCAAGATGGAGGTGTCCTCGCAGGAAGGAAGCCGCGTGACGGTCACGTCTTACCGCGGTCCCTGACCGGACCGGCACGGTGCTTCCGCGATCGCCCACGTGGCGGGAAGGCCATAGCACTCGAGCGGTAACCAGCTCCCATGTGAGCGGCCATAGCTCTTCCTATGTCGGCAGAACAACAAGGACCGCCGGATTTGCCACGCCCAAACAAGACTCCGAATCATTCCAACCAAAAGGATCTGGAAGCTCTATATTTACTAGACTAATGGTGATGTTGGCCACAACTGAGTGTTGAGATGGCGAAAGTCCAAACAAAACTCCACATCCCTGCAGCTTTAGGTAAACGGTTCCTGCGAAAGAACATGATGTTTCCGGATGCGACTGTTCCCAACTGGGGTTGGCTAAGCCAAACCTTATTTACCCGCCCCCAACCTCCAACAGGCACATCCAATATCCATCTCATGATGCTTCGGCGCAATCACCAGAGTTCCCTTCCTTTGGATCACCAGATCAGGTCTCAGACCTGTGAGCCACTGAAGAGCTCGCCATCGGCCCATACCAAGGCACAGGTCCGCCTGAGCAGCGCACCCACCTTCCGCTGGGTTTCACCCCACTCACATCCGTTTGGGCTTTCCTTGGCTATTGCCCCATGGCGTGACGACAGAACTCGGGAACCCAAAAGACCACGAGTCAGAAGCATGAAACCCTGCCACGGCCAGGTTGGGGAGTTAGTCTTTTGGCACAGGGCAGCAAGTCCGGTCAAAGAGCTTCAACTGCACCGCACCTGCGATGGCCTTGAAGGTTTTGCAAGCGCGCCCCGACAGCAATGTCCTGCATGGGAAGGCAGAAGAACTCCCAAAAGCAGCATTTGGGAATGAGGGAACATCTGAAGGGTCACACTATGTACTGGGTCTTGCTGCAAGCAATGCTGCAAATTAGGATTGACTGGGTAGTCCCTCTTTCCTACTGAATTCGGCAGTATCACGGGCCCTCGGACCTCTGCGTGTAGTGCACACCAAAGAATAGGTTGCAAATGGATGTTCATCCCAGAAGACATGGCCATGGCATGTCATGGCCATGTCTAGGTTTGGACCAACACCACAATTCCCACGCATAGACCTTTTGTGGAGTTGCTGATCCGGAATAGCATGATGGAGAATGGTTTGGCGAAGTTTGGAAAAGCCCAGCGAAGGGCAGAGATCCCCAACTGGTCTTGATTGATCATAAGCAAAGGCCCTCTTGATCTCCAAGACAAGGCCCTGAAGACAAAATGTAGAAGTTGGAAAGGCCACAACACATCAAGACTAGGGGATTGCCCGCCCTCAGAACACCTTAGCTCCTGAACAAGACCCAAGAATACCCAAGGCATCGAAGGATTTCCTGAATTCCTTCCGTCCAAAAAACCCAAACCAGCAACTTCACCAGCCTTTTCCCCTTCAATGCTCACCCCCCCCCAAAGACCTCCCGCCCCAGCACGAACGGCCGCGAACGCCACGGCGGCCAACGCCGTCGCACCCAGATCTGCACGTCGCCATCCGCCAGGCCCAGCGCCAGGTGTGGAGACCTCGCCGGAACTCGAGGTACGGGCGGGGGCGCGTCCAAAAGATATCCCAAAGGTGGAAATGAAAAAATTGAAAAAATGTATTTCCAGGGTTATCCACCAAGGCACTTCGGCCTGAAAAATGGTTATGCAAAAAATAACATAGTTGTTAACTAAGCCATTTTCTTCGGCAATGGCAATGGAAAATGGTTATCCACTATAGTATGCAAGCACACACAACGAGAGGAAAACAACGTTCCATGTGTTTTTTGTCCATTGTGGTTTTCTGTGTTTTCAGCTGTGCGAGTGGGGTAGGGGGAAGATCCCGTGGTCAGTGGCGACCAGCGGTCGTCTGATGCTGGACCTCCAAAAGCCCATCGGTCGGACTGGGTGACTTGCTGCATGTATTTTTCGTTGTTTCTACTAGCGATGGCCTCCACCTAATAGCGATGGATTATGTTCTGTTGGGTCAGGGTTGAGTAAAAACCCCAGCGCCACAGCCACCCAAGGCCCACAGACCCTGCCTCCGGCTCCAACGGAGCGAGCAGACCTTGTTGCGAAGCCAACGTTTGCTTCACAATATGGTTGGTCGCTGGGGTTTCAGTGGGCCAGGCTATGACTTGCAAGTAGGATAAAACAAGGGAGGACCAAGGGAGGTTCATGTTGTCAGGATCTCAGTTAGAGCAGGCCATCCCATCTGCGTGCCTATCTGCGTGCTTCTCCGGAACCAACAAGGAACGGTGTCCGCAAATCCAGGTTGTGGGCGCAAGGCAATCGAAACCGGATGGCTTTGCAGCGCTGACCTAAATAGATATGTTGTTTCATGGTTTTTCCCCAAAGGGTTTACTGTTGGGGTTCTATCTTAGAAAGAAAAAAGCTGGCCACACTCACTGGCCGCGCCCCTGAACTCTGTGGCTGGGCTCTGTGGCTGGGCCTTGTCCTCCTCTTGTCCTCCTCTTGGCCGCGCCCCTGAACTCTGTCAACTCTGTGGCTGGGCTCTGTTCCTCCTCTTGTCCTCCTCTTGGCCGCGCCCCTGAACTCTGTCAACTCTGTGGCTGGGCTCTGCGGCTGGGCTCTGTGGCTGGGCCTTGTCCTCCTCTTGGCCGCGCCCTGAACTCCCTGAACTCTGTCAACTCTTGTCCTCCTCTTGGCCGCGCCCCTGAACTCTGTCAACTCTGTGGCTGGGCCTTGTCCTCCTCTTGTCCTCCTCTTGGCCGCCCCCCTGAACTCTGTCAACTCTGTGGCTGGGCTCTGTGGCTGGGCCTTGTCCTCCTTTGTTCCAATTTCACGGTAAGCTTGAAGATCAGGCAGTGCATAAATTAGTTCAAGCGTGGCCAGAGCACCTCAGACCTTGGTTGGAAGAGGAAACGGCTGTCGTCAGAGCACCTTGACAGTGTTCGCTACCCATGGATTTGCACCGTGGGCCCCATGCAAACAATCCAAACTATGTTTAAGCTGGCTGGCAGATGCAGTGGTCTGTCACTTGTCATGACCAACGTGTTGAATACGGTTTGGCGGTTCTTGTTGAGGTTTACCATGCGCAGCAGTGGCAGCGCATTAGTCAGCTGCCATCAGTGCAAGGTCTTGAAGGGGTAGGTGATTACACTGTAGCTCGAAGTGTGTCCAAAGCTTCCGAAAAGCCACCGTTCTCCATGCTAATAAAGGGGGCCCTGCCATGTGTTGTCGCTGCAACGCGCCAGCCACGCTGGAGCATGTCCTCCTGGATTGTCAATGGTTTGAAGACCGCCAGTTGACAATCCCGGATACAATACGGCCATTCCTTCGCACTCCTAGCTGGCGGTCTGTTTGGTTTCGATCTGTAGTTCCCCAGAGTTTGTACGGCAACCCCAAACCAAGCGAGGTGGCGAGCCTTGTTTTGAAATGTGAAGGATGCTTTGAATTGCCTTGTCCTCCTCTTGTCCTCCTCTTGGCCGCGCCGGGCTCTGTGCCCAGGCCTTGCCCTCTGTTGTCCTTCTCTTGGCCGCGCCCCTGAGCTCTGTCAACTCTGTGGCGGGGCTGCGTGGCTCCTCCTCTTGTCCTCCTCTTGCCCGCGCCCCATGAACGGGCTCTGTGGCTGGGCTCTGTGTCCAGGCCTTGTCCTCAACTCTGTGTGGCTGGGCTTTGTGTCCAGGCCTTGTCCTCCTGAACTCTGTCCTCTTGGCCGCACCCCTGAACTCTTGCTGTGTCCAGGCCTTGTCCTCCTGAGCTCTGTCAACTCTGTGGCTGGGCTCTCTGCCTGGGCTCTGTGGCTGGACTCTGTGTCCAGGCCTTGTCCTCCTCTTGTCCTCCTCTTGGCCGCCCCTGAGCCCTGTCAACGGGCTCCGCGTCTGTCCTCGCGCCGGGCTCTGTGTCCATTCTCTTGGCCGCGCCGCTGAACTCTGTCAGGCCTTGTCCTCCTCTTGTCCTCCTCTTGGTCGCGCCCCTGAACTCTGTCAACTCTGTGGCTGGGCTGTGTGGCTGGGCTCTGTGTCCAGGCCTTGTCCTCCTCTTGTCCTCCTCTTGGCCGCGCCCCTGAACTCTGTCAACTCTGTGGCTGGGCTCTGTGTCCAGGCCTTGTCCTCCTCTTGGCCGCGCCCTGAACTCTGTCAACTCTGTGGCTGGGCTGTGTGGCTGGGCTCTGTGGCGCGCGCTCTGACATACGCTCCAGAAAGGCGCGCTCAGAGCGCGCTCTACAGAGAGAAAGACAGAGAAAGATAAACTTAAAGAGAAAGAGAGAGAGAGAGAGAGAAAGAGAGAAAGAAAGAAAGAAAAAAAGAAAGAAAGAAAGAAAGAAAGAAAGAAAGGAAGAAAGAAAGAAA
>CAXAMN010026606.1:522166-579364 GCA_963970005.1 Durusdinium trenchii
AAAAAAAGGAAAGGAAAGGAAAGGAAAGGAAAGGAAAGGAAAGGAAAGGAAAGGAAAGGAAAGGAAAGGAAAGGAAAAGAAAAGAAAAGAAAAGGAAGAAAGAGAAAAAAGATAGAGAGAGAGAGAGAGAGCGAGAGCAGGGCGAGCGCGCATGTGCTATGGAGGGCTTACTGGGCTCTTGTCCTCCTCTTGTCCTCCGTGCTGGGCTCTGCGGCTGGGCCTTGTTGGGCCTTGTCCTCCTCTTGTCCTCCTCTTGGCCGCGCCCTGAACTCTGTCAACTCTGTGGCTGGGCTCTGTGGCTGGGCCTTGTCCTCCTCTTGTCCTTGTCTTGGCGGCGCCCCTGAACTCTGTGGCTGGTCTCTGTGGCCCGGCTTACTGGAGAGGAGTATGGCCGAACAAATAGCGATGTCAATGCCGACAAAAATTCACTGATGCAGTTTGCTCTTGGGGTGAAAGTAGGGCGTACCAAGAAATCGATTTTTGACTAATATTGGTCAACCGTTTTGAAGCTGTTTGGGGTCTATGCTTGTATAATTTGTTGTTGTTTTAAATACCCTGTAAGAACATGTAATTATCTTCAAGTGTCCCTTTGCAGCCTTTCCAGTCAATGGGTTTCGTCCTTTCTTGGACTTCGTCATCACTGGGTGCCCCATACAGGTGTCTCCAGCTCACAAAGGCGTGTGGCTCGACCTGAGTCGATCGATCCGGCCCATCCGGCTGGCAGGAGTCCAGCAGCCAAACCCGAAATGAACAGTCCACCCGAAAATGCCAAATCTCATCGGGTTGTCGCTGTTCACAAAGGGCAGGCCTATGGAGCCCAGCCTCCATAGCCAACTCAGTCTGAAGATTGACCAGACATTGCTTGACTTCATGTTACGAGTAGTGCCAGAGAGAGTCGAACTGGCGTGACCGGTCTCACCAATACCTCTCATATGTTCTGATCATACCAAAAATATGGACCACATAGACTGATCCTCAGTTGATATTGAAACCAACTGAAGCACTTTTCAAGTCTCACCTAAGGCCACAGTTCGCCAGGGAAGAAAAAGAAGACAACTTTTAGAGACGGGACGACGTGCATTTGAGTCGGGTCTCCCGAGTGAGCTCTGATCTTCATTGACTTTCGTTGTTGCTTTCTTTGCTGTGTCTGCCAGGTTGGTCATCAATTATTCAGACACCCAAGTCTGCAAAGTCCAACAAACTTCTTAGAATTGCGAAACCGAGTCTTTGCTACTTACTTAGTACGGCCACTTGCTGAGCGCAGTCCCAACATGTCCCAACCATGCATCGACTAGCGCCTGCCTGTCTAAGCGCCCACACCTGACGATGCATTCCAAAGGTCCACATCACGCCCCAAGCCTCCAAGCCCGACAGTGGGCAGAAATGAAGTGCGGGAAGTCTTGAGATAAGAAAAAGAACATGGGCTTGAACAAGCTGACCCCAAACAATACACTTGTACAGTGGGCGCAGTAGCCCACGTTCCAGAGCTGTGGGCCATGTGTTCCATGGACTGCATCGCACAAAGCTTCGCCGTGGACAAGTCCGACAGGAACCGCCATTCAGAAACTCTATCGTGCCAACAGTGACCACGCAAAAGGACTCCAAATGAATCCAACAATCAACAGCCAAACAACACGTTGTCCTCAGGGGTTGAGATTGGTGTGCCCCGTCGACTGACTTCTCAGAAATGGCAAACTCACCCTGTCGCTCCAACGATCGCCAGGTCAAACCATGTCGCTCCAGGGATCTGGCCCACGGCCAAGTTGTCATCCAAGGACCAGTCCAACAAGTTCAAATAGTAGTCGTCCTGGCTCAGAAGTCCGGCTGTACATCGATTCACTGTAGATAGATGGCGCGAAGAAGAGACTCGCTTTTTTCATAGAATCAAAATATTCACACTTCATCCATCTTCATCCACTCTCTTTCTTTCTTCCTCTTTCCTTCTTCCGTCACTTCCCCTGCCCCGCCCCAAAGCTCCGCACGCCCAGCGTGCGGTCCTCGAGACCAGGAGCCGAGAGAACCTGACCGAGACGAAGACCGGCCCGGTCGATCCAGACCGAGAGACCGGCGGAGAGACGTGGTGATGTGTTACCTGAGATGGGGACCAAATAGGGTAGATGTGGAGGCAATTCCTATTAGGTTGGAAGCCATCTCTACTACCAGGTGTCCCACATGAGAATCACCTGTTACAAGATCAAGGCATGCTCGGAAGAAGGGCACAAGGGAAGCCTCCTCCGGGGAGGCCGAAACACTCCACAAAATCACTCCAACACCTGGTGATTTGGGGAAAACACATCACATCCAAGACATGACCCATAATTACTCACCCATATAGGAGGCCGAATGACCTATACTGTACTCACCCATCCTGGTCACCGGGCCACACCTTGTACGGGGCTGACGGGAAGCGTCGCGCCACCTGGTTTTCACCGGTCGAACGGGTGTGGAACCACGGCAGTCACCGTCATGTGGAAAGTGGGCTTACCTGATCTTGCCTGTCCTTACTGCTAAGGGTGGAAACCGTTGGGGGTTTTGCAGTAGTAGATCCCTTATGAACCAAAGGGGCTAAGGGTCTAAAAGTGTAACAAAGGGAGGTATAGTGATTCTCACATGTCGAAGACATGTTGGTTTTGCCTCAACGACACCTGCCCTGCAAGTGGAGGTGAGGGAATGAGATTGGCTGCTTCATCATGCGGATGTCCAAATGAATGTGTTTCATCTGAAAAAAGAAAGAGAAGAACGTCAGAATGGTCAGAATTCAAGAAACAACTCTGAAAAGAAACAACTCTGAGTCAAGTTCTTCATCGAACACTTCAGCCCATCTGGCTAGTGAAGCTCTCGCGTTCGGCCTTGCGGGGAGTCTCCAGGCAAGTGCTGGCACTGAGTAGGGCTGTCTCGGCTTCCTGCGATCGATGAAAAGAGGGTCTGGAAGGTGGTCGATGAGGCTCTCAATTCCAGGAAGTAGAAAACACATTTAAAAGAAGGGTGAATGAACAAACCCCCCTCCCTCTCTCTCTCTCTCTCTCATGTCCAAGCAGGGCTTCTAAATGCATACGAGGATATATGCGGCATAGTCAAGCTTCCCCCATGTGTGTTTATTGGTGGCAAAGTTCTTCACGTGGACATCCCTAAGGACCCTATAGGGACTGGACCCCACGCACACGGAAGATCGAAACAAACCCGTGTTCTTTTCAGTGGTGAAGCACAGGTCGCTGGCTGGGCGGTGAACACCCGCAGTGAACACCCGGGTCCTTCACCCTAGTAGGTTGACCTCTTGCATGTTCGGTGGTCCACCCAGGTGTTTGGCTCCCGGAACCGGGACGAACGATAGATCCAAGCCCACCCTGGGCACCTCTGCCTGGCTCTTGTACCGGAAGAGCCCGCGTTCGGGTGTGCGCAAAGACAGTTCGTCCCTGAAGGCCGAGGTGGGAAAACACTTTACTACTAGCTTCCTTGTTACTACTAGTAAGGCACTTGTTCCTAGTAGCTTCTTTGTTTTGGGAAGTAGATGGGCATGGTTCGTTTGGAAGACTCCTTTTCCGTCAGAAACAGGGAGTTGTTGTTCCACGTAACCATGTGAGTGAGTCTTCTGAGTCTTCGGGGCATGTTCCACGTCGCCATGATTATAGTTGTTGGGCCTGAAAGGAACGAGAAGTTGATACACTTGCAAGCCATTCGCCCCATCTCCGGAGGGATAGACATTTCTTCGTTCTTCATCGCGATTGAAGCTGGTTTAGGGGAAATGTAGGCATTTCTGGACTCCAGGCATGCCGGAGACCCTTTTCTGGCTCTGGCTCTTTGCAAGTACCAGCTTGAGGATTTCTGGAACCGTCTTGTTGGTGACTTTCTAGGTCAGCTTGTACGTCTTACGTCAGTTCCCTCCGGTCATTCAGAAAACAAAGGGCGCCATCTCCACCGGGTTTCCGGTTCTGGTTCTGGACCGATCTGCAGACAGTCTGGCCAGGCCAGGGCCCCCATGACCATGATCCATGCGCCAGCTGGCTGTTCAGGGTCTCCGATCGGCTTCTTGAAATCAAAGCATTCATTTCGGCAACCATCATCCAAACCGGTCCGATCGGGCCTTCCCCACCCAAACGTTCGTCCCGCCCCCGGAGGTCGGGCCGTTCAGTTCCCACACTAGCCGGTGAGGACAAACCCAACCTCAGACATCCAGCTTGGGCACGAAAATCAGGCTCCTTACAGCTGAAGTGGCGTGTTATGGGGAATTCGCATGAATTCTACAGGTTTGAGGTGATCCTGCTTGCGGCACCTTGAGGTTTGAGGTGCTGTTCACTTCCGGGCAGCCGGGCCACGGAAACAGCCTCGAGTTATTGTAGAGATCCAGGGCAAAGTTAAAGTATGAGGCTATGGGCCGTGGGTTAAAACTCTGTAGCTGAAGAGAATATTCTCCAGATGGCTTTCACCCGATGCACAAATGAATATCCAGGCTTTCAAAGGAAAGTCCATTTCTTGGGCATAAGTAAGTTTTTGTGAAGTGCAAATCAATGGGAAGCTGAAGTGCTTCTTCTTTGCTTGAAGCTGAGCTTCAAAGCATTGCTTTACACCCCCGTCTCTACCCGCTACCTGCCCCCTCCTCCCACGTCGCCAACTGGGTGTTCCCTAGCAGCTCACTGCGCAGCAGCCGGGCGAAGGCGGCCGGATCACCATCTCCTGGAAAATGCCAAGCCAAGACACTTGTTACTAGTAGCTTCTATCTACTAGTAATGCCGCCCTTGTTACTAGTAGCGATGCACTTGTCACTAGTAGCTTCTAGCCACGACCCCCAAGCCACACTGGATCCATCACCGATGATGCAATGGCTCTCAGGTGGTGTGTAAAAGAATGCTTAATCCATTGGTCATCCATTGAGGTCCGCCAGCAACGGCGGTGTCAAAGAAGGCTCACAATTGCAGCAATATCCAAGAAGTATCAAGAAGTGAGAAGAGCAGCAGACAGCTGAAGTGAGAATATCTCTGTAATCTTTCTAGTCACCCAAAATCATGGCCTAGCACGGGACATGTTCAAAGCTCTCAAGAGCCCCTACCTCAGCAGTGCATCCTCCAAGCGCAGAGGCTCAAACAGACACAACTCAGCAGACACTCGGGCCTTTGGCACTGGTCGTGGCGGTTGACGCATTTGGAGGCCCATTCTCCGTCAGCCAGTCGAAGCCGGTCTCCTGCACTGGAAACCGGGCCACATACCCAACAGACCTGACGGCTACAGATGGAAGTGAAGCAGCGCAGAGGAAACTGGTCCGCTGGAAGATCACTTAACTTGCCCACTTCTGGGATGGAAAGAGGGTGTTTGCTCACAATTGAAACCCCAAATGCTGCTCCTTTGGCCCGATAAGAACCCTCAAACCCACCTGTCAGCCCCAATCATCCGCACCCTATGCGAAGTTCCCATGAGAGAGTGAGATAATCGTGCTTTGAAAGGAGATCGCCTCCAACCCTGTGGCCAATCATCAATTGGTCTCCATGGTCTCTGACCCCTGCGATTGAGGTTTTGGAAGAAGGTCTTCTTCAATCAACTTCGTGGCTTAAAGGCTGCGCCTCAAAAGGTGTCCAAACACCAGGTTGCGTACCACGTCGAGCATCACTTCCAACGCTGGACGTCTCGCTCCCCCGGTGTCGACCGCGCTCCACCGCTCCAGATTCGATCCCGCACGGGATGGGATAAGACGATCACTGTACCTGGAGCGAAGACGATCACTGCCAGCTTCTCTCTGGACTCGCACCACGAGAAGTAAGGCCGGTCCGTGGATACTTCAGCTCAGATGGAATCGGGACGTGAAGCGATCAGATAACCTTGCACATGTTCTCACAGGGTACCTTCATTCAGTAACCCCCAGATGCATGTCTTTCAACCTTTCGGGCTCCCCCACTCACAGAACTGCAGCTGCTTCAGAGGCGTCCGGGGCGGCGTCAGCGGGCTGGGCCTTTCTCGTGCCAATGGGCCCAATTCAAAGGCCTTCTGCTGGAAGCCAGGCTTTTGATATCTGTCGCTTTGGGAAGGAATGGCAGATTCGATGGAGCTCACTGATCTCACTTGTGTCCTACGGGATGGACAAGATCCATGATGTTGGCCGGGGCCTTGAAATGGCCTTTCCGAGCGGCCAGCAATTGGGCAGATTGACCAACTCCGGGAGGGCAACAGGTCATCCCCATTGAGTTTGCTATCATACTGTGCTCCAAAGCTGCGATGTGAACCGATCCTAAAGATTCTTCATCCAATTTCATCCAGCACTTAGGAAAGAATGCTGAAAACTACTTCCCATTCTCGTCCCTTCCACAGGGTTCCTACTAAACCTGCTTTCCTCCTTACCATAAGTGGGTGCCCTGGCCATGGGCATCGAGGCGTGCTCGGCGGCCTCAGGGCAAGAGTTCACTCCAGACCTTTCGACTCCTGAAGACCTGAGTCCCTCCCCCACAACACAACTCATGCACCTCCCGACTATCTGTCAGTTCATGTGCATGGCCGCATGGCTGAAAGGCTTTCCAAGTAAAGCCACCCTCAAGAGTTCTCAACCTCTGCACGACCGACGACCGTCATGGCACTTTCACTCGCAGGTCTTCCACGAACGGGCCGTTCACGGGCTTGTTGCCGATCGGGCTCGATGCACGGCTGACTGGTCTAGGAACATCCTTCAAGACATCTGCAGAGTCATCGGACAGTCTCCAATGCGCCACCGGACAAACAAGGGGACCCCCCAAATTGCAGACTCATCTACCGAACATGCCTCTTTGGGGGCAAAACAGTCACCCATGGCGCGTGATTGTCAAAAGACACCTTGTTGAAATCCCTTTGATGTTGAATGTGGGGCAGAAGATACTGTTAGCTTATTTGGGTATATAAGAGAAAACATGTTATATGTAAATGTATGTCTGCGTGTGTGTGTGTGTATATATATATATATAGATTGTGTGGTACACAATTAAACTTCTGCGCTTTGGGCCTGTCATGCACTGTGGTCGTGTGTTTTTCCCACCGAAGAGGCCCGACGAAGACAGACCCACACACCCCGCCAAACTGATCAAATGGGGTCGTGTGGCTTCAATGGTTTGACCCCAACCATATTTGCTGATTAAAAGAGTGACATCTGTGCCCCTTGCTTCAAGCTTCGTGTCGTTGAGGGATGAGTCCCAAGGTTTTATTCTTGCGTCATCAGCGTCCCACGTCTTTCTCATACACCAGACGCAGACGGTGGTGCGAACAGGGTGTGGTGTCGGCAAGCGCTGTCGAAGCTCCAAAAGTGCAACACCACATAGCTCGAGAAGCTTAGGAGTGCAGTCAACAAAATTCTAGAGAATATGATATGGCGCATTCTAAAAAAAATGCAAATGGATCGAGTTGATCCACTTGAAGAATATTGAGGACACTCTATTATGTTAGGCTCTACATGGCTCTACGTCCTTGTTGATGCTCAAACGGCCTTTCAATGTCATATTCCCCATGCTGGACATTGAGTCCCGACGTGCAGGCAGGGCCTGCTGGCCTGCTACTGAGGCCTGATGTCGACACCACAAACCTAGCTACCTCAAGGGCTGCGTGGATGAGACAGCAAGGGAGGTCTACTTCCCACGGATTTCGTTGGACGTGTGTTCGTGGAAAACAGGTCTGGACACTTGGTGGGAAGAATACACCCTTCTCAGGGGTCATCATAAGTCAGAAGGAAGCCTCAGTACCGCACCACCCAAATAGTAACCTTTCGACATCAAAAGCTGCGTATGTCTTCTAAACAGTTCTAAACTAACGTATATGAACCTCAAGCTATGACTCAGCCACAAAATCTCAATCTCTCCCACCACGCAGCACTAACTTCAAATGCTCACCCACTAGCTATACAGGATCAAGAGGGTGCTAAGCCTTGATAAATTCAGACCAGAGAGTCAAAGGGGAAAACGATGCCGACACCGGTGACGTTCGGCGCCTTGGGCCCCTTCGCTTCTGCGCCCGACTCACGTAGCCGGCTCTGAGACCGACGAGGCCGTGTCTGCATGTGTCTGCCCCTTTGACCCGGACGTCTGCGGAGGTGAAACACGATGTGAACGATCCTCCGATGGGCAGCACGGAAGGCGGCGCCAGGAAGCGACGTGCGTGCGTGCTTCACCCGTGGGCTTAAAGGTTCAAATCCTTCAGCCACTTACCTCGGCCAGGCATTTGGTCGAGGCAAATCCTCTGAAACCTGAAGACTCCACTCTCGCAGATCTAAGTGAAGACCTGACTTCCACCTATCAGGTCGTGTGACATGTTCTTTTCATGTCTTTTGCAGTCATATGACTGCGTATTAAAATAGGGAGAGACCTCCTGGAAGAAGGAAAATCCATCAAAACCCATTGGTTGGGGATCTCCCTATCAAAATACACACCCATATCCCTTTCCAGACCAACTCTGAGCCGTCTGCGTACACCTTGGAGTTCCTGCCATCACCTGCCAGCTCTTCATCGGCTGCGCTCGTCCTGCACCAGTTCCCTCCCGCCCAGGTCATTCTATCATTTGGACCCCCAAATAGATATAGAAAGGTTTCTTCTAGCTGTTTGGGGCATCACAATATATTAATTAATATATACATATATATATATATATTGATAATGTTTGCTGCAGGAGTCGTTTCTGTTTGTTTCACCCAAAGACCAACTTCACTTCGTTGGACAACTTCGTGAGCATCGTGAGCGCCTCGCCCAATGAGACGAGGCCAATGCAGCACGGCGGCAGAGCCTCGATACTGCGATGGATACAGCGAAGCGTGTGGCAGAGTCACCGGTGCAGTTCGCGGCATTCGACGAGATGTTGGAGGTGTTTTCCTCCTCCGTTTGATCTGATTCTGTTCTATCTCGACATGCCAAAGGTCCGTACTTCAAGACCTAAAGCAAAGACCGCACTTAGGACACTCGACACTCTGATCACCAAGTGAGTCTGCTAGTCGATTCTGTTCATGTTCGGTCAACAAGGGCCTCTCCCAGGTGGCTCGCGTGGCTCCCGTGGCTCCCGACTGTCAGGCTCCATGGCAATCTCCAGGTCTGGGTCGATCTGGCGAGGCATCTTTTTGGGTTCAGAAGCCTAGATATCTCTGGTTCAGAGTGCCAAAAAAAGAAACAGTTGGCGCAGGTCTCCTGATGTTGGAGATGGGATCATCATCTGCCCATCCCCAGTTTGACTCACTTGTTTTCGGGCTTCGGTGGCGCTCCCCCATCTTTGGATGCGTAGGCCCCAAGTTGAAACTCAGATTGGCTGCAACCACGAGATGATCTTCTTGCTCTTCCGAGGCGGTGTCCTTTTTGGAGCCACATGATTCATCCCAGCTGTCGAATCATCCCACTGAGTCTCTCAGTGTGGCTTTTGTGATGCGCAAACACTCCAAGGAACACATGCAAAGTGCAAGACCCTTAATAAGGGGTTGTAGAGGAAACACAGTCGTGTGTGGAAAACAGTCATTCCACACATTCGCAACAGCTAAAAACGTGCATGGCTCAAAGACTCAGAACATTGGAGCCAGTTGTCGATCTCCGGGTGTTGTCGAACTCCGGCTGGTTGAAGGTGTATTGTTTGGAAGCGCGTCGTCGACCGACGACACACCGCGCACCTGGTCTTCCGCGCACTTCCAGAGGAAGTGACACAACCTGAAGGAAACAGGGCCTCAAACAGGAAAACAAGTTGGACCAATCTCAGATTCGTCTCCAATCCACCGTCGAGACCAATCCCAACACCAAGCTCTGTCAACATTGGCAAACTTGGCCCAACCAACTTCAAAAGGCAAGGTCGAACTCACCCGCTTTTGGAAGAAGCAGCAGTTATGTAACCCTCCTCCACAACGAACCAACTTGGTTTGTTATTTTGTTGTGCTTTCCCCTCTGCGATCTGGGAGATGTGTGACATGAGGCTCGCTCATCTGTGATTCCTCCAAAAGCCCACAGAATCCAAAAGCCGCCCATTGGCGCTGGACCCACGGATCTCTGCTGGTCCCCTCCCCTCCCTTCGCTCCGCCGCCAGCGTCCTTCGCTTCACTCCAGGGCGCCGGTCGATGAAGACCACCACCAGTGCCAAGACGACGGCCCGTCCCAGGCGGCTGCACAGAAGCACATCAGCCGCAGACTGGGCCACGAAAAGAAACGAAACGCGAGACACGCAGCCCACCGGAACTCGAACTCAGTCGGTGTGGGGTAAATTGGGGTGGGCTAGATTGCAGCCGAAGGAGTTTTGAGGGTTTGGAAGGCGTTGCTGAGACTGTCGCATTCTCAAACATATCCTTTGCTTCTCGTGTCTTTCTAGGGACCTCCATTCGACCCAATCGTACACAGAGCTTTGGGGCATGCAGCTTGGGAGCTGTCTCAAGGAAGCCTGGACTACAAAGGTGGGTAGCTGGTTACTGAGAAAAACTCACCAACCAAAGTGGAAAACCACCACCTGTGTTTGTAGAGAAGAATGATCTTCCAGTAAACCTCTCTTCCACGTCACCCTAATTCTTGTCTTCGGGAGTGCAGCACTGCACTGGGGCAGACGTGCCACCGTGGAACACGTCACTTCGGCCCCGAACGAAAGGCCCTTGGATGAAAAACACATGTGATCGGATTCGAACGGATGGATCCTCCGGTTGTTTCCCAGGTCAAACGGAGTGAAAGTACTTGAGGCTTGGTTTGAAGTGATCCCCAGAAGTACTGCTTGTGACTCAGGGTTCAAGAGTGAGACTTCTTGTGCCTGGGCCCCATCCGCAGGGCCAGAGCCGGGCTGGGAGGAGATAGAGCCCAATTTCGGCTCCCATGGTTACACCTCATCGCTTCTTTGAAGGCGCTTACAAGTGCTAAGAGAAAGAAAAAAAAAGGATCCTGGAAGATCCTGGTACAAAAGAAACGATACAAAAAGGAGGACCAGGCCCTAGGCCGACGTTCGCAACGCCTTCCAAAACTCCCGTTCGCTCCTTTGGGGCCCGCCTTCTCAAGGGCTTGAAATTGCACTTGCCGCGCCATCAACTCCATGGCACTTATCAAGGCTCTCGACGCCGGAAGACGAACGACTCTCTTGAGTGGAGGCTGCCCATCTTGTTTGCCGCTGTCACATGAAGTTATATACAGTAAGTGAATTTGAGAGTGGAAATCCTTTTCGTTCTTCGTGTTTCGTTGGCTGCCAACCCTTTCTGGACGTAAAAAATGTCGAAGAATTGCTCTGTTGAGTGGCCGTGGAGGTGAATTTGTCAATATGTTTCTGGTCGATTTGATCATTCCACTTGGTCCTCAAGCTGAAGCCACACATAGAAGCGTACGTCTTTAGAGGATGCAAACTCACTCAACCACCATGAGCCTAAGGGGAAAGCTGAGATTCACTTTTCTGTGATTTCCAGGTTCTGGTCAGCTTTTTCACTTCTGCGTGCAGCAACATGGAAGGCGTCAAGCTTGCAGTTTGCGCAAATCTTCCGAGTGCTGTTCCTTCACAGCTGGACGGTTCTGGGTAGTTTGTCACTTTCCGCAGAGGTTGACTTCAAGTTTGGCGGCAAAGAGGTGAGAATTGAGATATCCCGCCATCAATGCTGAAGCTCTACCCATGCCAAAGCCATCGAGCATGTTGCTGATTCTTCCCGCTAAAGAATGGAGCCAGTAAAACTTGTTGGATTCAGCTTTGCTGCGTGGAAGGTGGAAGCCATTAAAGCCTCAAACACAAATGAGCTCCAAGTTCTGGCATGTTCCACCACCGTCCACTTTCTCAAACGGGTAGCTGAGTTGCAGAGATTTGATGAGCTTTGCGAGTATGATAACAGCTTCTGGGAGACTTCACTCCAGCCACTGGCAAGTTCAATCTCACCACTTTTTCGACTTCGGACCTACCCCTCAACTGCTGATCCTTAGAGCACCTCCTCCGGTGTTCACCGGGGGCACCATTCACAGTCGACTCCTCCCCAATCCAAGCAGCAGCTTATGAGGCCACCCCGACACCTGAAATACCATCAGGTCAGGTCTAAAGGACAAGGCTATGCGGCTATGCACTGAAGGCCCAAAGTCAAGAAGCTGAGGAAAGGCCAGGTCATCTCGTGACCACATTCTTTCGAGATGTGTTTCTTCTGTGTCTACACAGGAAAACTTCAGCCGGAGGTATGACCAAGTTGGCTTCCAGTGGGCACTGTCCTTTAGCACATTCGCGCGGGGTCAATGCCGCTAAGCGGTCGGAATCTAGGTTGGCGAAAGTCTCGCGAGCAGAACCGAGGCTGAAAGCGTGTCCGCATATGGTAGCAGTTCGGGACTTAGCTTGGACCCCTCATCATCCTGTTCTTGGGAGAACTCATTTGGTACCATGTACCTAATGATTGTTCACTTGGGCGTATCCCCCTATAAATCAAACAGCCAATTGTAAAGGGCCATCTATGGCTGAGTGATTGCGTGTCCTGCGACTTAGATGGGCTCCCCTACTTCGCGTATGGCATTATGGTCTCCGGTAGGCTTGATAACATCACCTTCCTTCTGGAGGTGCCCCTACGCTACGCTACGTGGAGCTGAACTGTAAAGACTCCTGGCGTTGGAGGTCTTTGTTCAGTGCGAGGTGGGAGCCCCCTTTCCCTGACATCGATTCACGGTTCTTTCTTTTGGGAGATGAACGGACTCTTCTTTGCTTTTACTCTTCAGCCAGCTCTGCCTCCTGTGCTGTCAAGTCTCTCCTTTAGCATTGGCTTAGCGCATAACTCCAGCAATGACCGGACCCAAGCCCCGGTCAAACGTTTCTTTCGCTTCAACTGAAAGACCTGAGTTTTCGTGTGTAACTACCATCAATAGGTTTTGATTGCAGCCGATCAATCGGTTCTGCAAGCTCAATTGCTACATGGTGGACCAAGGCTCCAGGTTTTGACCCATCCCAATATACCTTGAGCACAGGTTGCTGTTCTGCCAAACGTGGGTCGTTTCTGAGCACTCAAGCCAAGCAGCAAGGAGCATAAGGCATCCTGAAGCATTCGTCCCTGAAGTTCAGGAGTTTGTGGCATCCCTTTTCAGGCCACTAGCATCCAAGACAGGCACCAGCTCAGCTCCGCCTATGTACATGGCGGCCCACATGTGCAGGTGTGCTTTGGCTTTCCAGACAAGTTGAACCAAGGGATTGTTGGGAATCACTGGGTTTCGCGGGTATGTATACTGTATATATATAGTTTTATACATCTATTTTATTTATATACAGTATGTGTTTTCCGGTGATGTCCCAAACGCAGGGAACGTGTTCATGCAACGGAGCTACATGTTTTGCAACACAACTTCGTCATGGTCGATTTGTAAAGTCAAAAATTCGCAAATGATCTGGGCAAAACCGAAGGCATCTGTTCGAGAATGGGTCCAACATCTACCAATCAGGCCAAGAACTTTTCGACTGCACCAGTCTTTCCCCTGAGCTTGTACGTGCACTAGATCACCCGCATGTTTTCAACAGATTTAGGTCAACAAACTAGAAACGCACATTTTTCAACTCCTTCTCGTAACCCCTTCCAGTCTATGGAACTGTGTGTTTTCTCAGGGCGCTGTGGAAGCTGAGCTGCACCCAGAGCATCAGAGCGTGGTCTCAAAGACATGGTTGCAAGGCAGCGCACACACCGGGTCAGAAGCGTTTTACCTTCGTTGGGAGAATGTGTGTCTTTTCGTGACACAACGACACAGAGCCCTCAGTTCCGCAAATCCAATGTGCACTGTTCCAACTCGCTCGAGATCGCTGCCGCTTCGCTCCCATGAAGACCCCAAAGGCCTCAGCCCATCTGAGGCCTTCGAACCAGCTGGACACGATTCGGGATGGCCAGCCGGCCATTCTAGGCGTGTGAATCATCCGGACGGAAGATCTGTTTGCATCTTCCAGAAAGCATCCGATCCCAGACAGGGAAAGGGTGAGGCACGCCCCACATCACAGCGTGGCGAGAAACCTCTGCGGTGACCTGAATTTTGGTCTACCCATCAACAACTTCGGCTGCAACTTCGACCGCCTGCACTGCAACCCTTCACACAGTCAATTATGCCAGCTTAGACCCAAATAAAAAAGAAAGGCAGCGGCATCAGGCTCCTCTGCCATAGACATCTGGCAGCGACACCCTGCAGCGGCACCAGAACGCAAGCTCCAATGCGCACATGCTCGTACCCCGCGGCGCCCTGCAGCAGCCCCAGCACCCAAGCTCCAAAGCACATATGACCATGGACATCTCGCAGCTGCACCCTGGAACGGCACCAGCACCCAAGCTCCAAAGCGCATGTGGCCATGGATATCTCCCAGCAGCAGCCTGCAGCGGCACCTGCTCCCAAGCTCCAAAGTGTGCACGGCTGTGGACATCTCGCAGCTGCACCCAGAGCAGCACTGCAGCAGCACCTGCACTCAGGCTCCAAAGAGCACACAAGCACCTCTTCCTATACTTGCAGTAAGAACCCCAATAGCTCTCACTATCTGGGGAAAAAGAACTCATGCAGCTTGTGGTTGAGGTTCATCCTAAGAATCACATTCTTCTTGTAACGTGCAGGAGTCATATGTTGGCTGTTGAAGTTCAGCTTTTGATCCGGCCCACTCCTGGACGTGTGGTAGGAGACAGTCTGACGCATTGGCGTTGTGCAATTCCGAGGGAGAGCTTCACAATAAGCGGGACCAAATGTAGTGACGTAATGGGATCGGAAGATTTATGGAGCTACAGTAAACTTTCGAGAACCGCAACTGGAGGTGTTCATTCAGCATGGCACCATAGTTGGTGCTGTAGGAGATATTGGATGTATTGGGTATTTGAATCAAATGGTATTGGTCAAGGTGGGTAGCAGGTTATCCGATTGAGGAAGCACTGGTGAAAAGCAGGAATGTTGGAGATGCCACTGAAAGTGCATCAGCTTGTGCCTACCCTCTTGCCAAGGACATAGTCGTAGAGACAAGCTGTTGCCCAAAGATTATCCTTTCATCAAATCACGACGCTCCGGATGAGTCAAACCTACCACACCTCCCCAAAAATCATTGCTCAAGTTCAAACACGGCGAGTAAATGGAGAGTGAATAGAGCCTGATTCGGGCCCTCTACGTACCCAATGGCTGTCATGGGGTCAAAAGCACCACGAATCCCGTGAAACACTGTGGATAACGGAAGGCATTTGGGGCGCAGAGGCTGCGTGCCTTCTTGATCCTGAGGGCACACAGAATTCCGCCTTCCACTCTTCACGATCTGGTGATTCAAAGCATGATGAACACAAGAATCAACAAAATCTCCGGTGGATTCCCCGTGCAAAGACTTGCAAACTGGGTGATGTGACATTCAATGATTCTCAAAATTGGTGCCTCTGACAAAGGTGATTGCGGAAGTTTGCCTTTCAGCCACTTAACGATGCTCTTGCCACTGGCTCTTGCTCACTCGCCACGTCAATGCACAAGTGACCTCTGCCCATCATTCAAAGACCTAGGACCTAGAAAAGATGTGAAATGATCAACACCTCGGCACTGAGTTAGAAATCATCAGTTCATACGAAGGGTGAAATCCTGCACCAGGAATGAAATGCCCCGTTCACAAATGTGCTTAACTTTGGGTCTACAGCAAATATCGAGTCTCTATCAAGTAGACTCAGAATGTTCCAGATTCTATTTGACTTAATTAATCGAGAACATACTCAACCACTTCCCTCTACAGTCCTGGTTCCGCGATAAGTGCCAAATCTGACAGTTCCCTGTTTTCACCTCTTTGTGGACTCCCCATAGCACTGTGCATTTTCTCGGAGGTCTCTGAATTCACCGGGCAAAGAACCCATTCGCAGCCTGCTTCGTAGGCCTCAAAACCGCTAAAAAAGCCCGCGACTCACAGGGGCGACAACACCGGTCTGTTGGGGCAACTCAGCAAACGCCCGTTTTGGATTGGATGGACCTCGACGTATCTGGGTCCGAGAAACCAACAGAAGACCCAAATACACCTGCAGATCCAACTCCCTTCTCTATCTGCTTTATCTAGATACGCGACTTTAGTGCTTGTGGCTTTAGTGTGTTCTTGTCAGACATGTACTGTGCTCTTGAAGAAAATCTTGGCTCATGCGGCAAACCCAACCGAATCAACCCAAGACATGGCGAGTGAAACCACAAGCAAAAGACCAACAACATGTTTCAACCTCAGTGGCTTTCATTGAAGCAAAGAAAAATTAGATCGGTGTCAACTTTTTGATACATAGAATGTATGTAGAGACTAAAATGTACAAAAGAGGTGGCAGAAGCCCGGACAGGAATAGGTGTTCACTATATAGAAAGTAAAAAGGAGTGACCCAATGGCCTCCAACCTGATAGCGATGGCCTCGAACCTGCCTATATACAAGAATACCACTAAAGTCTCACCAACTGTCTTGTTAGAGTTCCGTCCATAAACCCTTCCAGAAAGTCACACCAAAAGTGTTCGACCAATAGAAGTTCAAATGTAAGCAACACACTTTTCTGGTGGTGACTTGACCAGCAAATAGAAGGCATCCCCACGCTGTCGTGCCACTCAATTTTGCTTCTTCTGTTGACTCACGGCTTGCATGTTTGATCAACACTTTTACTTTTGACGTGCTGTGCCCAGAAAGCTTCCCAAAATCTGGCCAGGACCTATAAAGCTGGTAGGAACCTAGCTCTAAGAAGATCCCCATCCGCTCCCCAGCAGACCTGCGCCGAGCCAAAAGTGTGAGCATCCCACGCGGCAGCTGTGTTTGCAAGGAAGTCCCCCCAAGTGGCTCCGACTCCAATCATGAAATGAGCGAAGCCCTTCAGCGATGCCCTCGCAACATCAGGGTGCTCGAATCGTCTGGTCGTGCTTGCTTGAGAATCTGTGTTTAGTGGAAGTAGATCCGCCAGAAGTTGGTGTATATTATGATTGTCCATTCCAACCGAAACTCTCCAACCACTGGTATGGAATGTTCGTCCTCAGAGAGACCCCTACTTCCATGGTGACCGGTGATCTCGAATTGCACAACGAACAGGCAAAACCTGAAAACGAGACCTGCTGCAGCGTGTGAGAACCGCCGTTTCTCTTAGGGGGGTGCTGCCCTGTTGAAGGCAACCAGGTTTCAATGTCTGCATCGTTCCATGGGCAGTTCCCTTCGTTCCTGCCCTCGCAGCAGACAGCCAAGCAGTTTCGCAGCAGACAGCCAAGCGTCCTTCCAGCATGTTTGAGGTGAACTGCTACAAGATGTTACATGTAAATTGCGCCTGTGTTCACCCTACTGAGCTTCATAGTCTGCAGCTAGCACAGTCGATACCTGGTCGATGTACAGCTGCCACATAGGCACCGCAGTCCGAGAAGATTTTTTTTTGCTTGCAAGGGCAAGAAGGTATTCTTCAGTATCGCTCCTGGAGCTGTGGGGATGGAGCGGATATGCACATGTGCGGAGGTATTTCTGATCCGAAAGCAAATCCATGGCTTTGAACCCAACATGTCATGGCGGTTCTTCTTCTTCAGAACAGGTCATCCCTGAGGCTTGGAACCGAGTCTCGCAGCTCAGGAGTTCGTCAACGCCGCTGCCGATGTCTGACCTCGTCACCCCGTGCCGACCTCTTGCTCTCGATTCCCCGTCCTGGCCCGTCACCAGTGATAAGTTCCACCTTCATCGAAGAAGGCTCGCCTGGTCGCGACCAGTTCTTGGGCGCTGGACTTCACATAGGAGGGTTTGAGATCATGTCCTTATTCATGCCCTTCCTGGTGTCTAAACCAGCACAACCGGATCCTTGTCTTGCGGAAAGCATTCACTAAAGGCCCTGAAATGCCCTGAAAGTCACGCAAAGGGCATTCGACATGCACAAGACCCTTATGCAACCTGCAGTATCAAGGAACATCGCTTGTCAAGGGTCTATATCCGAGTGTTTGTTGCCTGACTTTTCCTACAGGCAAACCAGTATGTGGAGGCAGTGTGACCTGTCACAGCAACTCGAAGTTCCGTGGCTCGGCTCTCCGGAGTTCCGGCTCGGCTCCGTGGCGACTTCGGCGCCTCAACTTCTGTCGCTGTTCATCCTCCTTCCTGGCGTTTTCACGAAAGCACGGGTCAGCTTCGCACCAGCGGGCCTTTGGTCAGGCTCGGTTGGTCAGGCCAAGCCGGCCGGCCGGCCTCTTTTGGGGGGATGAACTTCAATGCTTTGCGGTTCATGTGCCGCAAAAGGAGCATTCTTGGAGAATTCAGTGACAAAGGAATCTCCTATCTTCCTCTCTCACAATCTTGTAAACCTGCAGTAAACCCATGCAAGTGAATCTCTCGAACATTCACAACTTTCGCAAGCAACCAATCCATACTGTGATGTTGAAAGGGCCATCAACCGGCCAACATCCACACACACCTCCGCTAAAGAAAGCGCGTGGAGTCAGGCTGATTCCGTGCAACTCTCCAAGATCCATTCTCCATATGCAGGCACTCCAAGTTCGAAGACTAACCGCGTGTATCAACTTACTTAGTTCCATGAACCCTTTTCACATTGATTACGACCTTCGAAGGGCAGTTTTCATTACGCCCTTCTTTTGGATAAGATATCGCCATCTCACGTAAACATGTCGTCTAAGGCAAACCCAATCCTCAGCCTCTTCTATCCCGCACACTCAAGGGTGGCTCCACAGATGTCAGGCTCATTTCAAAACATCCAAAAGTCGCCGACTCCAAACATTCCGGTGGAGGTGACTGTCAAACAACACGCCTGCAGTCGGGGACGCTGGATGAAAGTGAGCTCATCGCGCGGTCACACATGTTGACACAACATCTTTATACAGACCAATAACTAAATGTAGAGAATGCTGATTAATAAAGCACCCCCGTTTGAATTGTAGAACCTCTTGACATGGGGAGGTGTAATATAAATCAATAAATCAACAGTCTACATGACTCGACTCAACCCTGCGGTCCTCTTCTGTCCTCTTTCTTCGCTCCCGCGACCCCCCTCGTGTTTCCCACACACCGTTCTCGGGATCGGGCCTCTCCACGTCCTCATCCTCCAACAAGGCGGAAGGGATCGCCACAAACCTGCGCGAGTCTCGGGGCTTCACCGAGGCGCGAGCTTCACCGCGGTGCGCACCACCGAGCGGTCAGCCTTTGGGACCAGGACTCAGGACGCGTTCCGGACCGAAAAGGCACCCTTTGCATCAGAAGTTGAGCCATCAAAGGCATTGAGCACCTATTGTCACGGTCCAACCTGGAACTGGATCAGCACAGTTTCCATGGGATTATATAGTTTGATGTGGATCTGTTAGTGATTGGATCTCCCACTGACCTCCCCACTCCCCCACCCCCGGGTCCACTCGTCCCAAGAAGTGTCACCTTCGAGTTCGGAAGAGGGACCAGCCGGTCCTCGGTGCTGTCGCGCGGCTTCTCTCTCTCTCTCTCTCTCAGAAGCGGCTCTTCTGGGCGGAAGATGAGGAAGACCAAGAGCTATCGAAAGGAGGTTTGGCTTGGAGTTATTGATGTGTCTTGGGGTGCCTCAACTGGTCCTTCTCAGTTCTTTCGAGTGTCCCGAGACCACAGGAATGAAGTCCGGAAAGGACGGCCCCCAGCACCTGAGGCTGTTTTCTCCGAGGAGCAACTCGAAGTCAGAAGCCCAGTGCTCCGAGTCAGTCGAGGAGCTTTCCCTGCTGGACCTGGAAGCAAAAAGCCCAGGCGAAGCGATCTAACACACGTCACGCCGGCACGCCTTTTGAAATCTGTTCAATCAGTGCAGGTCAATCAGTGCAGGGACATCTCTTCGAGCATCACCGCACATCCACCCATTGGTCACACCCATCTGTGCGTCTTTCCTCAGGCTCAAACAGATGATCGATGCGAGTCGCCTCACTGCTGAGGCCTCGGCAGGTCGATGGAAACGAACGAAGGCCACGACCAAAGCGGTGAGGGTCAAAGACGTCCCTCTTCGAAGACACCGGAAAAAAAAACATATATATATATATAAAGATGTCTAACGCACTCTCTGGTTTTTCCACTTCGCAGCTGATTTGTCAAAATAGTTAAAACAAATAGCCTAGTAGTGGCTAGCTAGGTCTGACCTGGGACCTCCTGTCCGCAGGTAGGACGATCCAACCTACCCGGCCACACCCTGGGTAGGAGATACGCCTAGTCCACTCTACCACCAGTCAAGCCACGCCTCCTAAACTTCGGGTTAGAGTGAAACACAGACCGCAGCCACAATAGAACAAAAATCAAAATGGGACCATTTTCCCTTGCCAGAACGAGCAGAACGAGTGTTCTTTCCACGGCCCCCAGACCTTCCGCCTTTGGCTGGAGGCTCAAGTGTGGAAACAGCGGGATTAGTCAGGAAGTTGCGGAAAACCGTAACAAAGGGTTTCAAGCGGGCGTCCGTAGCCGGGATCTTCATTTGGCTGAGCACCGCTAAACCTTCGTTTAAATAAATTCTTGCACTTTTCTGGGTGTGCCACCAACCTTGGATTAAAATGCGGTCGAGGTTCTGGTGCTTCTGAAACCAGAACGTGGCCCCTCCCCTTCGTAAAGAGTAGGGTCTGAATCCGCATTCACCTATCTTGAGTTCGCTCAAGCATTGGTTAAACAGCGAGCGCCAGCGTGCGGGTGACGGTGTCAGGGAGGTCGAAGGTGTAGTGGCCTTCTTCCAAGACCGAACTACTTTGACCACTGGTTCAAAACCTAAAACGACACTTTCAGCCGCCCCGTGGCGTTTACCGCCTTTTGTCAAACCGAGGTTGATCAGGGCTTGTAAGGACCCGGGCCCACATTGAATGTGAGAGGAGAGAATCCCCAAAATCTCCCCTGTCCTTAACATGCAGTAAAAACCAATGAGTAATGAGACGCCGAAAGAGATCCACCCATGGAAAAAGGCCCAACCACACATTGCATGCACAATGTGTTCTGCAAGTGGCGGAGCCCGACATGGGATCTCGTTGGTTTGCCAAGTGCGCAGGAGCTGCCAGGCTGCCGGCATCTGAGAACGCAAACCAGGTTGCAAGTCCTGCAGTCCAGCGAGGGTATCGCAGGCCAAGCCTCTGCCATACCCCTGACTCCACAAGTGCTCCAGATAATCACATACTAGTGGATCAAGTTTCGACTTCACTGTTGGCAATGCTAGACCCTCTGTGTGGAGGAAGGAAAGGAACTGGTCTACAGCTTTGTCGTAGCGCTTTCTAGTGGACGGCTGCACCGTCAGTTGCTTCAAAGTACCCAAACGACGCCGGATTTTGGCACGCTCTTCTTGCGTAACTCCCTCAAGGACACGCTTAGGCATTCCTGAACCGCGTCCGGACACGAGAGCCCCACCGACTTGGCTTGTCGGCAGGGTTGCTGTCTGTGTGCACGTAACCCCACAAACACTGGGAGTTTGTACACAGGAGGAGCGCGCTAATCCGTGCCATGGTACTTCGAAGCTGCCTTGAACTTGTCCTGCCTCTGGTCAACGCATGCAGGCACACGAGCGAATCTGTCAGGTGCAGCATCCGGCACCCGCGGTGACCCTGGTGCTCGACTCTCCAGCGCAACGCATTGAGGATCGCCCTCAACTCCAGGGAGTTGATGTGTTCTTTCCCCCGTGTCCACCGCCAACCTGAGACCACACGCCATTTTCACAATCGGGAGGGGACAGATGCACGAAGTCGATGAAACTTGACCAATTGCGTGGTAGGAGTTGTCAACAGGATGTCCTCGCCTTTCAAGCTAATCAGGTTTCCTAGTTTGAAGGCCAACTCATACTCATCCCCGCTCTGAGCCTCAACCTTCCTCAACGGAAGACGCACGAGCCTCTCCTGCACGGATTCCGCGGCTCCAGGCGCGCAACGACGCATGATGTCCTGCGGGGTCAAATGAACCGCGATCCCGAGCCCTGACAGGAGCTGGTTCAACAACCATGCAACTACAGGAACGCTCCAGGTGTTCCCGAGGAGGGTGAGGCGAAGATCTCGGCAGTCACTCTTCTTGCGATCCTGCTTGCTGGCGCAATTGGCCGTGTAGTGGAGTGGGAAGCCAAGCATAACCTCCCTTTCGGCAACCGATGCGACACGCACCTGACCAGCTTTGTTGACCACTCCGTGGCGGTCCATGTACTGGTAAGGCGGGAACCTGTGCCAGTCCTCTGCCCACCTGGCAAGCTCGTGCTCCTCGCACTGGGTGATGCCCGCGGGTTTGCGACCCGGCTGTGCTGCCGGCCTTGAGGTGGTAAAGGTGGGAAAGGACTGGTCCGGGTTGACCTTGCTCCAACCTGGCTCGAGGTAGTCATCGACGGGCTGCGATCCAACGAGCACCCAGGAGGGAACTTCACCTCCCGACACGCAAGACGCTCCTTCTCCTTCACGTAGTTCCCAGGTCGCCCAATACAGTCGGGGGCGATTGCACCACGTGAGGGTCCCCGCGTCAATGCTGACAGGCTGCTGTCCGAAATCAGAAGACATGATATCGCGATCACAACGGTCCATTGAGCTCACGGACTCCATCAGACAATGTACAGCGCCCCAAGTGAAATGGCGCCTGATGAGGTCCCTGACCCGTGAGACGTGGACATAGAGGCAAGACCTGGCATCCTTCAGGGCGCCCCGCCGGTCAGAGTTGAGTCCTGAGACTCCCTGACACGGTGGCCCCGCACCCAAGACCACCAGACTGCATTGAGAAAACCTCAAGCTCCACTCGTGGACCAACGTCTCATCAATCTCCTCGACCTTCACATGATGGACCACACCTGGGTAATGCGACTCGACCACACGCCTAGCCGAAGGGTTCATCTCCACCGAAATATACCCACATACAGGGACTGATTGAAGATCCATGGCCACTCGAATAGCTCCAATCCCATCAAAGAGTCCTATGACGAGCACTTGATGCTCTGCCAAGGGTTGCGGAATCTGTCCTCGAAGACCTCCCTGTGAGACCATGCTACCAACAGGGCTCAACCCCGCTGAGCGGCAGACCCCACCACCTGTTGTGGAAGCATCGCTGCAAGTAACCATGGGGTGCATGTCCAACCGGAAGCTCATGCGGATCAAGGGAACCAACCCCAAGAATCTCAGGAGCTCCAACCTGCACTCCATTGGCAGAGCGCGGTAGCCCCCGACTTGACTGTTGAATGACTCGATGAAGCCCCACACGGAGTTTAAAGCTCCAAGGACTGGTCGGCGGAACATGCTGAAGTACACCAGCCCCCCACAGACCACCTGAACCTGGCGCTGGCTGACCAACTTCTGCCGCAGCAACTTCATTGTCAAGCCGAAGTATTTGCCCAACTTTGACTCCTTAGGGTAGGCAAGCCCCGCGAGTCCATCCACCGTGGCACCCTGAAGTTCACACCGTGCAGGAACTGACCAGACCAGGTACTCTTGACGAAGTGCCTTCACCTGATCGGCGACGGTCCCTTCCTGTTCAATCATGCCGGTGGCCGTGACCTTCTCCAGGAGGTCATAGTTGTCAAGGTAGACTCTCCAACTGGTTGAAGCCGTAGTGAATGCGCGGTCCTTGCGCAACTCGGTCGCCTCAAGCCATGACCTTTCCTCGAGACCATACGACCACTTGACCAAGTTCCGGTGGACATTCTGAGCAAGGCTGACGGAGTTCAGGAACCCCATAGGCAAGACACGTGATGCCAAGTAGACAACCTTCCCGCTGAGTTCCGAAGGTAAGCACTCCTGGGGGACAACCTTGTTGAAGGCCAAGTATTTGACCCAACACTGAGGCACCTGCATCGTATAAAAGAAACACTTCACATCTTCTGACGACACTAGGAGGTTCTCATCGGGCTGCAGGAAAAACGGGCTCATCATGCTCCAGGAAGGTAGGGTGTCGATGTCCCCTCCCAAGGGCTGACAGACAGAGTTAAAGGGGATCATATTCATGATCAGACGGCAAATCTCTGTCCCTCCAGGTGTCCAATCCTCCTTTGAAACTCCAAACATGCCGTTCAGGAGCGGACCGCTCCCGGTTTGAAACACCTGATCCTCCTCCAGGAGACAACACACTCCCGCTTTCAGGAGTCCAGTGCAGAGGTCACCCCATGCACTGTCTTCCACCATTACTTTAGGAGCACGCAGCTTTCCCCAAGACTCCCGTGGTTTGAGGTAGGAATCAATGTTCAACACGTATTCCCTACAGCCTAACGTGCACACCTCGTCCAAGGGGACCAATCCGATTTCTTTGGGGAGGGCCGGCGAGATGTTCTCCCATTTCACCCACCGAGCCACCTTGATCTCGTCGCCCTTGTAGTCGATACCACGGATCGCGAAGAATTCCTGCCAGTCGACCGCAGGTGTCTGAATGTTCAATGAACAAAACCGCTCAACTTCCGAACGAATCGACTCAAGGCACTCCCTCTGATGATCACCCAAGATACGTTCACCCATAACCTTGCCACCCCAAAATGAATTCAGAGCAAGACAAGTGCAAACAATCCATGCCAAAACTTCCTGTCCCAGAGAAGGCCACATCCTTGAAAAACAAGCGATGGAGGTGGGAAAAGGGAACAAGGCGGACGTTCCCCCTCCCGTGAGCTTGCTGCGAAGTGGTAGTACCTCCATCATGCGTTGCAAAAGAAATGGTCCTAGCTCCTTAACACTCTTTCCAGCACAATCCAAAACAAGGGCTTCTTTTTCGCACCCGGGCTGACGAGCCGTAGTGTTGTTCACCTGTTCCTCAGCATCTTCAAAGCGTGGAGGTACAGGTGGGAAGGTGCGGTCTGCTGCGGCGCCCGACGTGGGCTCCTCATCGGTCACCAAGACCGGTACATTCGGAGAAAAGTCGGAGGTCCTGTTTGCCTCCGGCTGAGGCCCCACAAACGGCCTAGCTTGATATCCCTCATCTCGAGGGATTTTTGGCAATGCATTGAATTGGTCAACCGGCTCCAACTCCCGTGAACAGCCTCCAGCCGTTTTGTCAGGAGGAGCCATCTCCACCGCGTCATACTCCATGAACTGCAAGGGCTCTCGCCGGCAAGAGCTCACTTCGACTGCTCTGCAGGCTTGGTCTTCTCCCCCTTGTAGTTGCTCCCTTGGCCTTTCCCTTTCTCTCTTTTCTGGTCGTAGTGCTCCTTGGGCTTCTCCTGGGATTTCCCCTTTCCCTTTCTGCCATCCGGCTGCGACGCCAGTTGCCGCACTTTTGACTCCGAATAAGCGTCCTTCTGGGCTGCTGAAACTTCTTGGGGAGCTGCGATGTAAAGTCCTTCTTGAGGTGAAAGTTCCATCCTCTGTGCCACTGACCAGTGCGTCCCCCCCAGGACAGTCTCTATGCTCTTCAACCTTTGGCTCAGAATATCGGCTGTTCGAGCCGGCGACCCACGCACGAGCCAGTCCAAAGCCGCCGAAATCGTCATGAGCTCCCGTTGAACAGGAGGAGTTGCTCGTCGGTGCAGCTGCTGCCTGTAGTAACTCACGCACACTGCCTGGACCCCTGATGCCTTTGTCTGCTCGCCGATGGACTGGAGGAGGTTCTGTCTCATCATGTTCAATGAGTGGCAACACAGAGCCCCCGGGAAGGCATCCGCCATCTTCTTGACCTTGCTGTCGACTTCGAACAGGTCCACGTCGCCCTCCTCCACCTCCTCGGTCCCACTGGCCTCGGTGTCCGTCTGGCTCGAACTCGATGACCTCTCCGACTTTGATCGCTTGGCGGCGCGGCGGGCTCGCCTGGTGACTCGCTTCCTCACGCGCTCTCGCGGGTCCAACCCGGTCCCTCGAAAGAGCGAGGCCAGTGGCTTCAGGGCGGCCGCACGGGGCCTTTTGCCATCGTCTCCAATGCTCGACGCCGAGGAGCTCGCGCTGGCCTCCCGCTTGGTTGCCTTGTCCTCCTTCACCTTCTTCTCCTTTCGAGGGGTCCGCGATGATGTTGACGACCCCTTCTTCTTTTTCTTCTTTTTCTTCGAACGACCTTTCTTCTTGTCTTTCTTCTTGTCCTTCTTCTTGGCCTCGACGACCTTCTCGCCACCGGCTTTGACCTTGATCTCGCCTTTGGACTCGCCTTCTAACAAGCGGAGGTCGTCCCGAGCTCGAAGATCTTTCAACTCGTCGCCTTCTCCCGTATCGACCACCAGGAGATTGCGAGCCCACGGTTCTTCCTCGTCGGGCGGCTTCATGAGGCGTGCCTTCATCGCATGCACGAGGTCGTCCGCCACGCGCTCCCCCGAGCAGCCGTCGGGGCACCTGTGACAACGGACAGGAGTCGAAGGGCTCCCGCTGTGATGCTTGAGTAAAGCTTCGCTCGTAGTGCCCGTTGCCTCGAGCTGGAGGTGAATTGCCCCATCCTCTATGGTGAGCCCTTGAACTGTTCCGGCCACCTTGCAACTCGCCATGTAGTATGTAGCCTGGGTCACCACGATCCGCAAGCCTTTGCACACCTCCTCGATGGGCAACTGCCATAGGGCCACCTCCTGCCCTGTCAACCACTTCTCCCGTGGCCCAGGAGCTGTGGTGTCCCTCACCTCTGCGGCTGGTCGATGAAGTGGTCGTCGTAGGATGCCTGGCCTTGCTCCACCATGAGCCTTTGCCTTCGCTCGCACGGCAGCCTTCGGCTTTGGTTTGGCCTTGGGCGGCATTGCTACCTGTATCCGGCAGCTCGCCGTTCAATGCCTCGCTGGCGGTGCTTTGCACCTTTGGACCCTCTGGGCCTCTTGGGTGGCGTCCTGGAACGGGGCGGTCGTCCCCAATGGGTTGGACGCTGGTCTCGACGGCCTTCCCTATGAGGAGGCGGGTGATCTGGAGACCTGGGCCTCCTGGGAGGAGGCGGTGGTGGCAATAGCCTCGGGAAGTACGGATGTGCCTGGGGTTTTGGAGCTGGCTTGAGTCCGTGGGTATCGAGCTCTTCGCCTCCCGTTGCTGGCTGGGCAGGAGTGAAGTCTGGTTCAACTGCCTCTGCACTGGGATGCTCTGCCGACTGCTCTGCCTCTGGCTCTTCCGATTTCTCCTTCTGTACTTTTCTCCTCCTTCGCTCACGGGGTTTGTCTCTGCGACTGGTGCCCTCGCGTTTCTTCCTCTTCTTCTTTTTGGTCGCTCCTTCAACCTCTGTCGAATCCCTTGCCGACGCGCTCCTGGCCTCAGGAGCTTCTGCCTCTTCGTGGTGCTCCTTGACCTCTGCGAGCGGTTCGGTCTCCTCCACGTGCTCCTCCTTGGCCTTGCGGTCCTGCTCACTCTCTTCAGTGACCAGCTTACCCACTACGGGCGGTACAGGAAGTCCAAGCGGGCCTGCAGGGCCCACACCAACAAGCTCAGGCTCAGCTGGGCCTGTCTCACCTTTCTCCTTGGCCAAGATCGGAGCAGCGACCTCTGCGAGGTCCGTGAGCACGCCCACACACGTGCGAAGGGCTTCCAAAGCCCTGGCCTCCTGAGACTTCAGGAGGAATCCTCCCGCGAACAAGTCTCTGATTCGGCGCACCGAACGACACCCGGGGCACACGATGCCTTCGCGCTCAAACGTGAGGCACGTAGGGCACCGACTCATGAGCTGAAGCCAACACTGCGGGAAAAATCAGAAACCATGCTAGACATCTTAACCCACGGGGACGCAGGAACATATAATGTGTTGCTGTTAATTCCTCTAAGACCCCTTTATACAGACCGTTTTTCTTGTTCGTGCCTTGATTCGTTTTTACTTTGAGAATGTTCTTCTTTAGACCTGTAAATTGACCTTATTGTTATTGTTCTTTTTAGTGCCTTTCTTCTTTTTATAGACCCTTTTTTTGGCAAGCTCAAAACCCGAGGAGAGGAAGGCGCCGGGGTAACCAATGTGGGTCCAAGTGCTCGGGCGACGCATCGGTCTTGGCTCAATGGGATGAGGTCGATGTCCACCCGGAAAGACGAAACAAGGTCGCGAAACCAAATGGTTTGCTCACCAAGCAGCTCCAGTTGCTGAAGGCTTTGGTCAACTCAGGAAGCGGCGATGTCTTCTTCTCCTGCCTAGAAGCAGCCAGTAGAAGCCGGTCGTGTGCAGAAAACCCAGAAACAAAGTCCAAGGATTCACTCATGTGGGGGAATTCCGGGAAGCGTCAAGCCGCAAACAACCCATGAATCGGCCAATCCTATTCTCTTCCAGTATGGTTGAGATTCTTGACCGCCCAAAAGAACGGTTGGGGGGATATCTTCATCTTCATCCTGACAGGTCCACCCAAGTGAGTGACGTAAGTTTCACCTTCGGCAAGCTAGAGTTGGTTCTTTCACCCTGCGAGTCTGAGGGTCCCAGCTTCTTTTCCAATGAAGGCACCCGGAGATTGAGACAACAGCAGCTCTGGACACACCTCAGCAGCGCGGTGTCTTTTTCTGCGACGTCTTCGCCCTCTTTGCAGCGACCGAAGGGAAGGGAACAGACCCAAAAACTGGCACTACACTCCCGCAAGCGGAACACTTCCATGATCAAATCCCCTAAATTGGTCTGATGTGCCCATTGGCGCCCTGACAGTCCACATCACATCCCTGTCCTACAGCCAAGTCAATCGGGCCTAGTTGTGCGAGAGGATTGGCCTTGCTTATGGAGGGCATCACCGGCCCCCAGGAAATCAGCACACAGCGGCCTCAAACTGCTCGTTCATCATGCTGGCCCAAAAAATTCAGCACAAGGGTCCAGAAACCACGCGGGCGAGGTCAAAAATCGGGCATGCATGGACATGCATGCATGCATGGATGGACCATCGAAGCCCACATGTTGCCAAGACAAGAATCAAGAAACCTGTTGGTCCTTGGGCTCTTTGGAGTACAAACACCCTGTTCTTGGAGAACAGAAACGCCCAAAAGGAACACCTCATCTCGCGTAGGGCGATGGAAAACGGCTCTCCGTCAGGGTTCGCATCGCTCAGTGGTAAGGTCAGCCGTCGATCTGGTGAGTCACAAAGCTGGACAAAAAGGGAAGAGCGGCCGGAAGTTGGCCCATCGACGGCGAAGCGGTCCAACCCGAAGGAAAATCCTCTTCCAAAGATCCATGTGTTCAGGTTCCATGTTGATCTTCCGGGGTGTACCTCTTGGTTCTGAGCCCGCTACATCTGTATACCCACATGTTCTCCAGAACCAGCGTCCCACGCCGACTGATCACCACACCAGTGGTCACCAGTGCTGATGAGGCACAAGCAGCGCCCGTCCAGAATCACCATGGGCCAACGGTGGAACAAGCGGTCTTTGACCCCGCCCCGCTCGGAAACGCTGACGAAGCACAGAAGAAGAAAACACGTGAAAGATCTGAAGTCTTAACACCCTCTCTTGGCTGCCATGAATGACATACAAATCCATCTGTCGTGTCTCACAGTCGCGAGACACGAGGCAGCCTTGGGTTGGTCCACTGCTCTGGGGATCTGACGGAACACTCTCCCAGCTCGGGACCTCTGAGGCCCGCGTCGTGGCTTTTCTGCCGAGTATATCATCGTGGGAACCAAACGGGTGAAACGGGTGATCCATCACTAGGGCATGATCAACCCAGTGGGTTATCATTATTCACATTGCTAACTATAGGGCATGTCCAACCCAATGGATACTCCAAACTCAAGCAGCAAAGGCATAGTTTAACTCTTCTTTTTGTGTGTGACTGCCTCAATCCACCAGCTGCAACTGGATCAATCAAACCTAGCAACGACCGCTTTCCAGGACAACGACAACGACTGTTGCAACTGCGCCTCTGCGTGTTGCCCCTCCACGGGCGCCTCCGCGTGTTGCGCCTCTGACCTGAGCGCAGCTGGGCGATCGCTGGGCGATCGCTGGACGATCTGGGGGAGACCCAAAGCCTTCACTCAGGTCGCTTCCGAACATAGCAACCATGAGTTGAAAAGACCTGACCCTGAGTGGGCCAAGGCAGTGCCATGTGCGACCAAACTTCATCCAAATGTGTTACAGAGCTTGGCACTTTGCTCACAAGGCACACTGAGCATCACACGCAGAACCCCGGGCCGCTGACCTGGTTGAGGCTGAAGTGAGAGGAACCAGTAAAACTGTCCGCCCAACCCGGAAGGATGCAAGACATCGATTCTTGGCATTCTGTTTCTTCGCTCATGTTGGCCTCGTGCTCAGGTGGCCACGAAGTCAGTTCCAAAGCTAGGGAAGGTATCAGAGTCTAAAACACTCAACTGAGGAGTTGATCTAGGAATTTCTTTCCGTGGAGAACTCGTCTTAGTCTAAGGAACATTAGAGGTTGCTGCCCTGCCTGGTGTGAGTCACAGCATTGGTCAACTGGTCAACCAACCCAAAGTAGCTTGGGTTCCTCAAAATGCACCCAGCAATAGATTGGTCACGTTTGCTTGAATGTCTCAGAGTCTTCTCATCCCATCTCCCTTCGATCTGCCGATTCACCTTGCTCCATGGCTGGACCCATCCCATCGGACTGCCCGTTCGGCGCACCCCGTTTCACGGACGGCGGCCCGGACGGTCGCCGCGGCGAGGGCGTCCGCAGGGCATACCTGGAGGACACGGCGTCCGCCCCGTTTCAGCTCGATCGAAGACGAGGAACCAGGTCATGAGAATTGTGAGAATTCTGTGAGAAGAGAGAAGATGGGAGGATGGGACTGGACGACCATGACCAAATGGTTGGGACGAATGAAAAGGGAACGCCCCATGAATCCTCATGGCATTGGACATTGATTCATGGGACCATCTTCAAAACCGCCCCGCCCAGGTCGACCAGTTGGGCGAGACCACCGAACCAAACGTCACGACTTCCGTGTTCCTCAGACGCACCAAGCCATGAATTACCATCGGCGCGGTGTTGCTTTGGATGCCGCTGCAGCGTCCTTTTTGACACCCCCAAAAAGGCATGCTGATGCCGTTTCGTGCTTTCATGGTACAGTTGGGTGACACCCTTGTCCCCAAAAAATGATGCCTTCACAGTGGTACAGTTGGTACATGTTGGTACCAATTGACTAAGAGGTACTTGACAGTTCGTACCCCCCGGTCCCTCTCTTTCATCCTTCACCGCGTCTCTCTCCACCAAAACACCGGGTCTGCACTACCGGTGCTGTCGCGCACTCGTAGGCCTCTGACGCCGACGGCACCGTGCACTCCATTTGGGACCTGACGGGCGACGGGCCCCATGGTCAGCCCAACGAAGAGGGATTCGGATCCAAAGGGAGACAAAGCAGAGACGAAGGATCACCTCAAGTTCTGCGAACGAACAGAGATCAAATTGTGGTCATCGACGCAGGGACACCAATAAGTCCAGCAACATCGGGACCTCTCAGTTCTCCCTTTCTAAAAATTGCTGCATAAATGGTCCATGCAAAAAGGTGAAGCTGTTAGCTTGTCAAGCTGGCACTCAATGCCAAAAACACAAGTGAAGAGTCAGGCTCAGGGCCTTCAGCAATTGCCAATGCTCTCTGAGGCCCGGTCGTACTAGTCCGTTCAAGCTGCACACGCCATGTAAAGAATTAGGTCCACTAGGAGTTTCAATGAGTTCTTCGAAAGGAATTGGAGGCGTCTCACTCTGTGGATTCGAAGCCAGAAAAGCCGACACAGCCAGGCCCATCGAAGACTGCCGGGCACAACCAACTAAGAGCAAGGAAGCTCACCCGAAGCAACTAACTCAGCCGATCAGTGCCAGGAACTCTTAGAACTTGGTCACCAACAAATAGGGCTTTTGGATGCTTTTGGAAAAACCTGGGCACCCTGGTTAACCCCATGCACCCTGGGCATAGATTCCTCTATGTTCGGGATGTCAACCTGCCATGGTTTTGCTTGGGAAGGTGACTGACAGCCCACAGCCATATAGGGCTTTTGGGAAAAGACTTCCTACTATACTACTTCTCTGCCATCTTGTTTTGTCTGTCTGCCGGGGCTCAGCCATATGCTGCAGATGGGCAACGGAAGGAGCAAATACTCTCTTCATCCCACAATCCAGACGCTGGAATGATTTCATCCCTTTGGAAGGTCTCCGGGAAAAGGAACAAATACAGTATATGCAGGACCCCTGCACTGCCCCAAACAATCAGCTTGCCCCTCCAAGGTTGGAATGATCTGCAACGTCCAACTGGCTCAGCGCCAACAACCGTGTAGGCGAATCTCATGGTACCACCTACAACGTGGTATCGGTTTCGATACCGATACCTGGGGACAAACAACGAATGCCTCGCAAAGAGGCTTGCTTCTGTTGCGAGACGCCCAGGATGCGATCTATGATTGCCAAAAGGACATTGATCCTAGTCCAGTGTCCATCACCGACATGTCGACCTTCCGTCTGGAGCTTGAGTTCAAGGTCTTGAGGTCCAGGTGCCCATCACCCTTGCCTGACTGAACGGACAGCCTCTCCTCTGGGGCGGCGTCTTCCTCTCCTGGTGCATGAGCCCCGAAAAACGGCAGACAGATCAAGAGCCATAGGTACCTTAGGTATTTGTTCCGAATCATAGAAATGGATTGCAGCATCCAGAATCTCCCTCGTTTGAGTGCCCATCCGACACCGGTTTAGCCCTAAGAGAGAAAGCCTTTGGAGGCGCAAAGGTTTAGGCACGGGGCCAAATCCGTGCGGCAGTTCATCCTCCACTTCCATCGGTTGTGGCATGAAAACCCCATGCTGTCGGTGTCGGTCGTGCTTTGAGCGTGGACGGCTGATCCTGCAGCTTCTACCCGAAGCTAGAGGTATAGAACAACTCAGACACAAACTCAGAAAAGCTTCTCAGGCTTCTCAGCATTAGTTTTCTTCCTTCAAGATCCCCCAAATTGTGATCCAAGCAGATCACCAGGTTCCGTGTCTCAGCTCTCTTTCCGGCCATGGCCCCAACACTCGTCCCCTGTGGCAACACTCGATCGTTCGCCATCGACACCGACACCCGCCTTTTGTGGGACCAGACTGCCCCTGTTGGAGGTGCACCAGACGTTGGAGCTGCCAGGAGAGTCCGAGGCACCCGGCACCCGGGCACCCGGCGCCGGCCCCGAAGAAAACACGTCGATGTCGCGGTGATGTCGGATCGGGATTGGTCAAATGAGGGACAATGTCAGACTTCTTGACTGGTAGATTCAGGTGCCACTTGCCACATTGTTGCTGAAGACTGGTTCAAACTTTGGAAGTTGCTGTGGCCATCCATCATCCTTTGCCTCCGGCAGTTTTCCTGGTGTTTCTGCTGATTTGCCGTGATAGGGCAGGGAAAGCCACTTCTTGTCTCTTCTCCCAAGGGTCTCTGGCTGCTCTCCTATTTTGACATACTAGAGCCTACGCAAACAGAGGATGACTTGGTTTAAGATCTTTCAACACGACTAGTGGGTGAAGTAGAGTCAAGCCAAACACGCGTTATTTAGGCCACTTCTCGCACACATGAGGATCAATCAAAACCTTCCCGCAGGTGTGTTCGTCCATACATCTCCAGCCTGAACCATCAAGGCTGGACATGTTCACCAGGCCTTATGTGGGGGACCCTTTGGACTTGTGTTGAACTACGGGGATGAGTAAAACGGTGCGATGGTTGAATCATCACACAGTGGTCCGTGCTTCGCTGTGATTCGTTGCACTGAGATCGATGTCCTCATTCCTGCTTTGAGCTCTTTGGACGAGTTTCCATGGTCTTTATGTCTTTGCCGAAATCCCTCGGGAAACGTTGCCAAAAAAAAAACGAACTCCTCACACCACGAGTTCGGGAAAGGGTGATGGATCGGCCTCGCGGTCCACGGCAGTGGCCAGGTGTGCGTCCTGGCAGAGTTGGAATCCGAGGTTGGGGGGAAAGGACCTAGGCACACTTTTGTTCAACCCCCCCCTTCCAAGATTTGGCTGAGCTGAGCTCAAAGCCAACACATTCCTCCTTCTTCCACCGGCCTGCACGTTGCTTGGGCCAAGGGACCTGCACGAAGACGCCGGGTTTGGGGTGGAAGACCCCCCGTGACGACCGCTTCGATCGGGCGGACCTCTTCGATGGGCAACCGGATTTGAGGTGATAGAAGATGATCCATCTGGATGTGTATCAAGATAGGGAGACTTTGACTGGTTTTATGTTCATTCTTCCAGCGGGTCGAACTGGGAGGTCTCTCTATTCTAATAGACACCTGTCTGGTGTGCCATCTTTGCACTCTGAACTGGCCACCAAGCCCCTGGTCCTGGTGAGGGCCTTGCTAACATGATGACAAGGCTCTAGCCCATGACATGTCTAGCATCTATGCATCGTCATGTTGGCGAACGCCTCACTCGTTGAGAGGTCATTCCCTCCCACGTGTTTCACAAAAAGAGTTCCGAATCTTCAAAGCACCGGGACGCCTTCGCTTCACATCTCCCTCACGAAAAACCCTGACAGCGCAATATCGCCCTCTCGCCGCCCTAGGTCCTTTTGGCTACCTTCAAGAACAGCTCCAACAATCTCCAAACCAAGATTCTAGCTCCATGAACCCATTTTTTCATCATCCTTGCACGGTGCCTTCTTCTCGCTTGTTTCTTGGCGGTCTCTCTTGTACCCTTACCATCCTCCAGATCCTGAATCCATCGTGCCACGCGTGCGCCACGCTGCGACCGTCGCCCCGCCAGGGATCCGAAACCGTTTCCAAGCGGCCCGGGCTCCGGAGCGGTGCGCATCGATCATGCCCGGCCTGGCATCGATCACCTTGACGAGCGGCCAGGAGCAGACGGTCTGAAAACGTGAGGTCTGAGAGTGAGGTCACTGCTGATCTGAATGAAACTCCTACAAGGTCTGATCTCAATGCACCTCGCAGCTATTACAAAGAGACCAAGAACCACTCGTTTTTACGTATCTGGATGGACCAACCACCCCTGCAGTTTCTTGACCGCCACGGGCTCCACTGAGTGCCTCAGGGGTCCCGAGCCCCACTGAGAACTCGAGAGGCACTCAGCTGGCGGGAGGCCATTGGCAGGTGTCCATCGACGAACTCTAGGACCCTAGGACTCGTTTGGGCCAAGAGGTTGGCACTCTGAACATGGGAGTCTCGTGACGGTCGTTGATTTTGCAGATATTTGTGGCGTTAAGTTGATTCGGCACAGGTTCGGATGGATGGCCACCCAGGGGGGTATGTGCAAGTCAATCCACTTCGTGTACAGGTGCAGGATTTGGATAGGTGTTCCCTCTCCACACAGCTTCGCATCATACCAAGATCCAGAACTGCTCAACAAACAAAAAACAAACAAAAACAACGCGACGCAGGTTGTTCACATGGTTGAATGATTTCTCTTTTGTAGGGTCATCTACTGAGATCTGTTCCGTTCTTGAAGCTTACGATGTCTGCCCGGGTGATGTCAGGGCCTTTCTGCAATCTCCCGATGACGGGGCTTTCTCGTGTCTGTCCTCTTTGTGTCTCTGAAAGCCAAAGGGCTGGAACAGCTTTTCACGTGAACCCAGCCGCATCCGAAGCACCAAAAAGCATGTTCAAGCGGCATGACCGTCATGCTCCCCGGCATGACCAATGAATCATCGAACGTTTGGCTGGAAGTGAGCATTTCTCACTCCTTGGAGAAAACGCACGCCGTGGAGGAAATGAACGACGTTCAGCCTTTTGTCTGCAGCAAATCCTGTCTCTGTTCGGTTTAGCCTAGATCTATCGGACAAAACCTTCTCAAGAGACCAGACGCAAAATCTCCCATAGAGTACCAGCTCTGACCTCCGTGACCTCCTACAAAAGAATGACCGCTGGCATTGGATTCTGCCACCGTGACTTCCAACGACTTCCTGGCTTTACTGCTTTGAAGCGTCGGTTCCGCCCGCTTCTTCGGTGGCCGGGGGATGAAGAAAGCAAACGACAACTTCGGCCGTTGGAATAGCTCGTCCCAGTTGGGAGACACCTCCAGTTCTCGCCATGTTGCGGTGTCAAGATTGATCGAACATGCGAAAGGTGCAGTTCCCTGAAGAAAATGAGAAAAAGGCCAAAACGAGCTTTTAAGGTCCAAAACGTGGATCCCAGTCAATCACCACCAAATGCGGGTCCGCCGAAATCCAACAGTTCCACCGAACTCAAACAGTTCCACCGAACTCAACGTCTGGTCACGCTCGATCTTGTCCCTTGAAATCAATGGAACCAGCCCCTGCTGGCACAAAAGCGAGCTCACAGTGAAACCTCTTGGAGGTTTCTTGAACCACAAAAGTAGCCCGTGCACTGCCTTGGCCCTTTCCATAGTATGGCCAGGAGCCCCTAGTGGCTTCTTGCTCCTACTAGTATGGCCAGGAGCCCCTAGTAGCGTCCTTGCTCCTACTAGTACGGCCTAGAATCACGGCCATATGCCCAGAGTCGTACAGTCAGTGTGTGTGTGTGCGTGCAGAAGAACAGTGAAAAAGACCGTTGTCCTGGCGATGTATATCGTATAGTAGTGGTTTTGTCCCGCGGGTTTTTGACTCACTTGGTCAGACCCAGGTTACTTGACAGACTCAGCTTGGCTCCTCAAAACGAACCCCCTGGCTCGTAGAAACAAACACCACAAAAAAGATATGGCCAACAGATTCACAGGCCAAGGAATGCACAAGGCAGTCGGTGGCTTCGGACTTGCCCACTTGTAGAAGCCTTTCAACTGCTCTCAGAGTTAGTTGGATGATTCGTCTTGGTGATGTTCGCTGTTTCGAAACAGTGATCAGATATATACAGTATTACAGTAGTATGTATTATAGATAATTATCTATATTATATATAATATAAAATTAATTTATATATTTATATCCTCTTGAAAAAAGTTGCCGAAGAGGGACCTTGCCCTGCTGACCTGCAACCCCAAAGGAAGAATCACCGAAGGGTTGTCTCCCTAAAACCGTAACCGAGCAAAATCAGCTGGAGGATCTAGTGTTCTTTCTCCTAAGCTTCTCTCCACTTCACCAAAGGCTTCGCGGCCTGGTGCATTCTTTCAGCCCCAATCAACCCATGACCGGTGTTTCTCCAGTCCTCACCCTAAACCCATCTCACCTAACAAGGAAGCTGTGAGACCTTTGCCGACCCGCCCACGAATTGGGTCGCGGGGTGTCACCACTCGACCATGCCGATGTCATTGGAACTCACCCTACTAGGTTCTTGCTCCTAGTTCTAATATCCTCCAATCTACTAGCGATGGCCTCCACCCTACTAGCTTCTTGCTAGAGCACCGCAGACCATCCAATCCGCCAACTCTGAGAGGCAATCTCATCGGGCCCAACAATGTGATCCAAGTCTCAGACAAGAGCGTCGCAAATCAAGCAATTTGAAGAAAGCGAAGCGGGCCTGGTCGTTCACCGGTGGGTGATTACCAGCCAAGGAGCGAAACGAAGATCTGCCAATGCTCTGCTCCAAATAGGATGTTTGGACTTCCAAAAGCGTTCACACCTTGCTCTACTCAAAAGAAACTCCCACGTCTGGACCGACTGGCGCCTGGCCCCTGATTTGGTCCATCTGTCGTCACTGATGCTTCCTTCCATGACTGGCCGACTGGCGCCTCTTCGCAAGTGTCTGGCTCCACTGATGATCAGATTAGCCCGGGGGAGGAGGGGTGCGAAACTCCCACAGGATCTTCAAACTTCCAAGGCCTCAAAAGAGATCCTGGGTCGCAATTCCCCTCCAGAACTTTGCGCAATATCTTGGCCGCGGAAATATACAAACACCGCGAATTCGAAAAAATCAAGCTCTTCGGGAGGCACCAGGTCAGCTGGAGACAAAAAAGATGCAAAAAAAAGGAATGCAGAGGGATGCAAATGGATGCTGTATGCTTCTAGCCGACTGCACCAATTGTGCTCATTTTCTTAGAAAACGCTTTTCCCTGTGTTTTGGAAAGTTGCTGACCCAGTGTCCACCGGGCAAAAGAAACACAAATGTTCCCTGAATAATCGCGTTGGTCAAGCCAGCTGCAGCCAGCTGTCCGCTGTCAGCTGTTGTCGCCTCATAGGAGCGATGAAACGGGTTGCCAATCGCACTGTGCTGTGGTCGTCTTCAGCCTACGAGTCAGGTCATCCCAGCAACCTTCGTGGGAAGTCCTCTATGAACACAGGAGATTCCAGGTTCAAATCTCCAAAAATCTTCAAAGTCAACCATCAACTGCCTCTACTGTGAACCACCACTTTAGGGTCTTTCATCTGTGCAGCTTCACTCCCAGCATCCTGGTATTGAAGGAAGCTAGGTTCGGCTGCGGCTGCGTGGCGGTCCCGGGCCAAAACAAAGAGCGCTTCCCTTTGTTTCTGTCAAATCCTCAGGTTGCCACATTGGACCCGGCGACAACTCCGACAAAGAAGACACAGGCAAAAGAAGGCGACCCGGTCTGGACCTCTTCAAAGAAAGAAAGGAGGCGATACTCATCAACTTATCCCAGAGTTGCAACCGCCAAGTCCCAAAGTTCTCCCAGCATCGCTGGGACACAGGATCTGGAACGGGTGGCTCCACACTTCGCGATCCTTGTATAGCACTGGCGCATTCTGCTTGACCATCCACTGCTTGTGGACCACCCTGAATTGATGATGCCGTGAAGTCAGGCCGACCGGTTTTTCTCCAGCCATGACTCCACAGGCGTTTTTGTTCCGTCCGTCTTCACCTCTCGCGGACTGACGGGGCTGAAGCTTCGCGCCAAAAAGGAAGAAAGAAAAACCGACCTCTTAGACGAACTCGTTTTCGTTCCCACTCCTCTCCCCCAAACGTTTTCGTTCTTCGATCGATCTCTTGTGTTGACGAAGATGTCCGATGACTCGGAGAGGACGAGTCTTGCGAAACCGACCGAGTCTCGGCAGAACACACGAAGAAACCGGTCCTAGTAGATGTCTATGAAGCCTATTGGAATGCTACTACCCCTGAAGTAGGAAGTTTTAAGGTTCATCTTCAAAGACTGGAAGGAGATTGAAACCCAAAGACTGCAATGAGATCGAAACAAGAAAATGACAGGGGTTCGTTTTGGACCACGAGCTCTGGAAGTGCGCTGGAAGTCCGTCATGGATGTCATGGACTGCGACAAGACTGTCGGGAATGAGGGGAATGAACTGCGTCCTTGCTCCTAGTAGCGATGCCAGGAGCCCCTAGTAGCTTCTTTGCTCCTACTAGTAAGGCCACGAGCCCCTAGTAGCGTCCTTGCTCCTAGTAGCGATGCCAGGAGCCCCTAGTAACTTCTTGCTCCTAGTAGTAAGGCCAGGATAGTAGCTTCTTGCTCCTAGTAGTAAGGCCAGGAGCCCCTAGTAGCTTCTTTGCTCCTACTAGTAAGGCCAGGAGCCCCTAGTAGCGTCCTTGCTCCTAGTAGCGATGCCAGGAGCCCCTAGTAACTTCTTGCTCCTAGTAGTAAGGCCAGGATAGTAGCTTCTTGCTCCTAGTAGTAAGGCCAGGAGCCCCTAGTAGCTTCTTGCTCCTAGTAGTAGGGCCAGGAGCCCCTAGTAGCCCCTAGTAGCGTCCTTGCTCCTAGAGATTCCTCCACCATTCCATAAGTCAGTCATCGGCTCCACCAGTCGCCACCCATCCCTTACACCGTTCGAATCTGTTGTTGCAAAGCTTTTGTTGGGGCTTGGGGAACAGGGGTAGATCCGGCATGGCAAATGCACCGTCTCATATTGATGATCAAGACTCCCGGATTTAAGCTTCGATTCAGCCCAGAGTTGCCCAGCCAACAAAGTGTGGCAGATCAAAATTCGCTCAAAAGATGGCCAAGAGTAGCACGTGCCTATCAAAACTGCACTGTTGAACATCGAAAAACGACCACGTCCTTCGTGGATGTCTCAAAGCCAGTTGCTTCGATCAAATTGCTTTTGATAGGTCACAGATGCACAAATTAAACTGTAACATTCAAACATGCCAGGGAAGACGTCTGGCCTCATGTTGTCTGCTAGCAAACCCTCACAACTTGCCTTAGAGTTGACCCTAGAGCCACTCGGTTGATTGGCGAAATGCCATCTACCTTAGAGACCAGACTCTGCCGAAATATGAATTTATCTATCCACGGCCGTTGGAGCTCTGGCCCTCGGCCTGGCGGGGTCCAGCTGTGGAGCTGAAGGCAGCCATCAAGGCAGCCATCAATCAGTCTACAGCACAGCCCAGAGGACTCGACTCCAACCAGCGGGACGCACGCCAGTTGGGTGCCAACAATGGCACTCTTTTGCGTGTGCCTGGCAGAGGCGGATCGACACAACGATCGACACAACGATGGCTGGGCGGCTTGTGACCCTTGAAAAATCCGGAGTCCATGTGGCACAGGTTCCTCCAGCTGAACTGCCTGTCTTTCTGAAGTATACCAAGCCAATTACCTTGGAATGTGTCCAACCTTCCCGCAGGTCGCAACCTCTGTACCTTCTTGAACGAAAATGAACAGACTCCATTGTACCCCTGGCAAACATTCGATGACAAACTACAACCTGGTGGCTTCCCACCAACAAAAATGGATTCCCCAACATCATCTCCTCCCCAACCCTTAGGAGGGGCACCCCACTCGAGGCGTCGATCACCAATGCATCGTGTCGTCTTCAAAGAAGGTGCACCTGCAGTGCGTGTCACACGGGCCGCCACGGTGAACACTGGCCATGGTGGGCCACCATGGCCACGGCCCTGGCCAACCAAAGGGCCCTGGCCGGGACCGGCCGCTTGCTTTTCTGCCGTTCTGGGAGGCAGGTGGATGTTCACTGAGCTCCAGAGGCTTGGTCTGAGTTGGGAGACGACAAGGGATGAACAAATTCGATCGTTGAAATATCTCGGTGTCCCAAACGATCGACCGACAGGTTTCGATCGGTGTCGATTCATGCATGCTGCGAAACCCTCAGGTCATCGACCGTCGGACGGACCGTACCGAAGGAAAACGGCGGTGCCTCAAGGATCTGCTGGGCCTGGGAGAACAGCAGGGGGCGAGCACTGGCAGGAGTTGGAAAAGAATACAACACTGGCAGTGCTGCAAAAGGGGTCGAAAAGGATATCCTGTTTTCCTGCACTGGCCAGCTTGAACTGAGGAAGTCTCAGTTCGAGCTGTCGTGTCTAGCAAACTCAAATCTTGTTTCGACCCAAGTAGGTCAAGGTCAAAACTTCTAGCTTCAGCAGGGGTCGATTTGCGCATATGACACATGGCCCGAAAGGAACGACGGGTCGATTTGCGCGCGTAACTCGGGGTTTTCGAGGGACACCGTGCCTTGGACCTCTCGTTTCTGTGGCTCTCAGCTCTCATGTCCATCTACTCCACATGTCCAAAAAGGGGCGATTTCAATGTCATTCCCTGTCCTAGTAGCGATGGCCTCCAACCTACTAGCGATGGCCTCCAACCTGCTAGCAATAGCCTCCAACCTACTAGCGATGGCCTCCACCCTAGTAGCTTCTTGCTACTAGTAGTAATGGCCTCCACATCTAGTTTCTTCCTCCTTGCACTACACAAGTCAGCCGATCGTCCTTTGGGCCCCAAGCAGCCATGTGACATGTGTTGGAGGATGTTTTCAGCTGCCCATCTCAATGACTCCGTAGATAAGATCCACTATAGCGGAGCCAATAAGCGCTATGAACAGGAGCATCTTACAGCACATGTGTATAAAGATAGACCGCCAACCACCGAGTCATGAGCCATGTGTCAAAGCCTTCAAAGGTTTTCCAATCTTTGGATCTCCGTCTTGGACTTCCTGCCTTTTATCTGTGTCGGAGTCGCCATCGGAAATGTCGACAAGCCTGGTTCCAGGTCCGAGGCAGTTCTCCAAATGACGGTGGAACAAAGGGTTGATGGAAGCTTCCTCAAAATCCTCAGTTGCTGCACTTTCCCTCAAAAGTAGTTTATTGTAGTTGGCCCACGGCGGATAAACGGCCGTGGGCATTTCTTACATTGCTTTGATAGTTTCCTTTCTACAGTACTACGTGTGGGATTTTTTTTTGGGGGGGTGGGGGTTAGGTGGGGGGGGGTGGGTGGGGCTAACTAGCACACCTGTGGCGTAGCATGTTATCTATTTCAGTCTATTTTCTTGCGAGTTACATTCGGACGAGGTACCCCTGGTTCCACCCTGGTTCTTCGACGCTACACAATACTAGTACTTGTGCTGTGTTGCGCATACATGTTTATATACTTGCACACCTGCGTGTTCAAAACCCGTCTGGATTTATTCATATCTAACCTAAGTTAGATATCATCCTGCAGGACTAGCCCCACAATATTCCAATATCCTAGCACTCCATGTATGTAATATTTACCTACCTTGACCCCTGAAGCCACTCCAATGTAGGTAAATATGCCATACATGGAGTGTTTGGGACATGTGACGGATTGGTCAAAAGATCACGAAAGGTACGTGTTTGGTCGTTCATCCGGATGCAGTTTTGTTGCTCATATGGCGGAATTTTCCTGTGTTTCCGCTTTAGGTTTGGCTTTTCTTTTGTTGTTGAGGTTAGGGGGTTGGATCAGCTCCCCGAATCCTTACAAGCATGGTTTGAGGTAGACCCGTGGAAAGTTCCACCGCTAAGTACGACTGTGGGCATCGCTACTAGGAGCAAGTTGGACTTGCTCTGGTGGACCGGGAGGATCGGATGGCGGTGCCCTGTGTCGCAACTGGAGCCAAACCATCACTCCAAGTCGTTCTATCAAATATCAAAGGACGCATTATCACTCATTACATACTCACTATATTCAAAGTTGATAAATGTATGACGGCAAAAGTAGTTGCGTAGTTTCCAAAATGCTTCGAAATCGCCATTTCGCCTCAACGAAACTCTGACTTTATCGAAATCTGCATGGAATTCACAATGATTCCAATGATGAAGTGTCGCTCACATCATTCCTAATGGAATTACGCATATTTAGGATGGATTACCATTACCCCACGACCATCCTTCATCACCCCACGGCCGTCTATCCGCCGTGTACCTAGTTACTGTATCTGTCCTGATACGTGTCGTCCACTTCAGCCTTTATGCCTCAACCGTGTCATCCAGTCACAATCGTCCGTGCTTTGTCCAAAGAAAACGCACCTCAAGTCGCCTCACCACCGCTTCACCACCCACTCAGCCAGACCGCGAACCGCTCAAAGCACCAGCGGTCCCACGAGCAGCGCCTGGCGGTCCTCTGCAAAGAGTTCGTAGAGCTCCTGCTGTCTTCACCAACTTTCAAGTTGACTGTTCACTCAACCGCGGTTTTTTGTGGCACACAAAAATTAACAAAAGGTGCACAAAAATATTGCAGAAAAGGATGACCGCCCTTGAAATATCCCCTCGATGCCTAGTTACCATCACTAGCGTCACCAGTGTAGTGTAGAGGTTGATTCCATCATATGCCTGAAATCCAAGTGGATCCCCGGCCTGATTCCAATGATTCAAACGATGCCCTGTTAAGAACCTAGGGGAAACAAATCAAGCTTGGATCCAAGATGATCCAAGGAAAATGCTTGGAGACCTACAGCATATATGTATAATATATATTGTATAGCAGCTACAGCTCAAGCCATTCCGGTGATGACGTTGATCCTAGCTGGGTGTTTCCCCGAAGATTGAAGACATTCTGCACAAACATTCTGCACAACGTGCTTGTGTTCGCCATTCTAGAAGACCAAAAACATAGCATGCCGCACACTTTGGTAAGGTGGCCAGCTTTTGCATGCGCTTCGTCAGTCTGTAGCAATATCCTGCACGTCTACTAACGCCTGCACCCTGTGACCCCAACGACCTCCCCCGCGCCCCCGGACGCAGCGGAGATTCCCTGACCTCTCATCCCCGCTCCATTGTTCCGAGTGGTCACGCGAGGAGCTCCTAGAAGACCTGCCAGAGCCGAAGCGGCGGAAAAAGTGGCGAAAGTTTGCGGAAGGAAGTTGTTGCCCTTTGGACAAAAAGTCATCAGGAAACGGTGGATTTCAAGAGTGGTGATGGTTATGGGTGATACCATGTCAAACCTCTTCTTCCGCACTGGGCAGCGTGAAATAGGCAGCACAGGAAGTATTCAAGGAAAAGTGTGAGAGGTCGATTCCGTCTTAAAATGTGAGAAGCATCAGCATGAGTCAATAGAACTAGACCAACAAACCAGAGAGAGAATCAAAATTAATCAAGTAGCTTTGGGGCATCCTGTGGGTCGAAAAGGCCTCCTTTCCTCAGCCGTCTCAGACCACCCCAACTCACGGCGTGGGTACCGACCGACTGCACGCTCCGGCCGGGACACCGTCTGGACACCCGACCCGAGTTCGGATGCTGCAACCCGACCGGCGTGGCGCAGCATCAAGGCGAAGCTCCGAGGTGGACGTCCAAGCCGGGTGGCTGGTGGATTCCCAAACCGTCTCCCTCCCTCCCTCCCTCCCTCCCTCTCTCTCTCTCTCTCTCCCTCTCTCTCCCTCTCTCCCTCCCTCTCTCTCTCTCTCTCGCCCAAATGCACTGCGACAAAGGGGGTCAGGTGTGTTTCACAGGTCACAACAGGTTCCGCCTGTCGTCCAAAGTTGTCTCCTCGCTGGCGAAACCTGAGGGGACGACCGTGGGACTGAAGCGAGGACACGACGCGATGGACCGAAGAAACACCGGATCGCTTCACATCCGTGGAAAAGAACTTCTCGGACTGGTTCTTAGTGTTTCCCCAAAACTGCTTCCCTTGCGTGAGTGGAGTCGCCTAGGGTCTAGGGTTGGTTTATCTTCAATGCGTCCAAAGGTGTCCTTCCTTTTGCCTGAAGGCAACAAACACTGATTCCATCTGATGCCCAGAGTGAAATCTGCACTCCCCCCCCCCGTTCTTGTGACACCCGACTGACAGCTTCAACGACGCGCCGAGTTTCGGACCGACCGCGGTTCCCGGTTCCGTCGCTCCGGTTCCGTTGGGACGGTTCTGATGTGCGAAGAGAGGAGCATCCCAATGGACCTGAAGAGAACCAATGGACCAATGCCTAGTGACCATGGACCAATGGAACCAATCTCTTCCCACATGGACCAATGGAACCAATTGCTTCTGAAGAGAACCAATGGACCAATCTCTTTTAACATCTTTTAACTAGTATGGACCAGTATGGAACCAATCTCTTCCATCTCATGACCTCGGAGCTCGTGACCCTCCAACTCGCTTCACCGAGCCGCTTCCGGATCGGCTCTTCGGTTGGTCCACACCCGACTGCTGCGCTAACCTGAAGAGCTGGCGCCGACGGAGCTGGCGCCGACGCTCCAAGCTTCGGACATCAAAAGCGCAGCCCAGCTCACCCAAGGGGATGACAGAGCGGGTTTTGGATGACAGAGCGGGTTTTTCTCGCGTTTGTTGGGCCTCAAATTCACCTCCCACGGACATGGATGTCTTCCCAGGGTCTGAAAGGGCTCCTGCTAGGACTCCTGCTTGCCTCCGAACAATGCATCCCAAAGCTCATGAACAATTCGACATGCATTCCAGCTCTGGTGAGCAAGCAATTGTACATTGAATCTTGAGGTTGGCTGCCGTTGGCTTAACCAAAACCCAGCTGAAATTTTGACAAAAGAGTAGTCTCTTTTGCAGTACAACACCACGCTGTCTGGCAAATTAGGCCCTGGTAGACCACGGTAGACCAAACTCTTGCATTAGAGACGTCCACAAACAGCAACAAATAACTGCCTTTAAACAAAGGAACAAAACAATGGTCAATCTCGCTGGATTCTTTGAGTATGCCGTACACCAAATCATATGTATTTGATCCTTTTCTTTTTGCATTATATAATTACCATTCTTGTTGAAAGTATGTCCATCTCGCAGATGTTCGTCGCCCAGAAACACTTTGTTCGGCACCGGAAGGTTCAAGCAGCAGCAGCTGCCGACGCACCTCAATGGCTGCCGTCGGCACCAAAACAACGGCTGTTGTGGGCAGTGAACTAGCCGTGGCAAACACAGCGGCCAACGGTCCCAAAGTCCCAAGACCAAATCAGTCAACCCCAAGACGGCACAAGGACCGCCCTCTCGAGGTGCCAAGTCCGGCGCAAGCAGCGCCCATCCAGGAGGATCTTCTTGGGTCTCCACGCCATTGCTGTGCTCTGGACAAACTTGAGCTGAACGGCATCCGAGATGGCCAATAGAAAGACTTGAAGATCGAGATCCTTCGTGCGGTCAAACGTTTTCTGGCCATTGGTTAGCTGTTGGACCACTCCATGCTGCATCACTCACCTTTTCTGCAGCCACGCGGTGTTTCACCGTGACACCAATGGCACAGGGCACCTCTGACTTCGTCAGCAGGAAACGGATCCAAGGCTCCTGAGCCCGAGGTTTGTTGGTTGGCCTATCCTGGCGCAGCTTGAGCTTGGTTGGCCTATCCTTACGTGGACATGTTGGAGTGGCGCCACATGGCTCATTGTGCTGTTCCCTCTACCGGAGAGTAACCGCGCCAAGGCTCTGCGACGGACATTCTTGATTGCGCAGCGTGCTCACTCGTAAGGACATTGGCTTGTTGACCCACTGCCAGCACGCTCTGGGAATGCTGCAGAAACTTGCATCTGCAATAGCATCCACGGGAAAACCAGCAAATCAAGGTCAGCCGGAGTTGACATTACTAAACACGTGCTATTGTACCACATGGCATATGGATGCCCGACTTGGTGAGACGATGAGACCTTCTCAACCCACCAATCTGAAGCTGCAACACATGACTTACATTGAGAAGGACCAGCTCCGTTCCAAGACATCCGGGGAATGCGCTTCCCCACCGGACACGATTCCAGGGCTCTCAAAGCTTGGAAGGGTCAGGAGGTAAATCCTCAGCCGGCGAACTCATGCGGAACCCGGGAAGTGGTAGGATTGGTGTCGAGAGTTCTTTGGAAGAACGTGGGAGGTGTGAGACGCGGGCTTTTGATGTTGGAGTGGAACTAACATGGAAATGGATGGCACCACCTGAAAACACAGAGGACATGGTCTTCTCTCGGGGCCATTGTCATGGTAGTTCCAGGGAGTGATAGGAAGTGTGAAAAAACACAACTCCACAACTCGAACCCTAACTCAACACACCGCCCGTTCCCACTCTTTCAGGCCGAAAACACCCCCACAGCACTGCACCGCTGTCCGGAGCGAAGACCTGCGTCCGGGGAACGAAGACTCCGACTCGTTGGGGGAAGCCTGGACGTCCTGCAGCGCCGATCCGGGGAGAGGAGGTCTGAAGACACAGCTTCACCTCCCCACTGGACCAAGCCCAGTGGACGGACATCAAGCTATCAAGCTGCCCAAGTGGACCAACTGGACATCAAGCACACATCCAACATCCCAAAACATCCGGCTTGGGCCGGTAGAACACCTGATGCTTCGTTCGTTCATCACCGCGGTCCTCGGACTCTGGTCTTTCACCCCGGGGCACCAACAGGTCATCCGCCGCATCGAGCAGGGTTGCTGCAGTCGGGTCCTATGCTCTCCGGGCGTTTTCGCAGGACGGTCTCGCAGGCTGCGGTTGACCAGGAGCGGTTGACCACATACATACACTGCGACGCACGCACGCAATCGTCACCAACATAGAATCTGAGAATAGATCCCTGGACTGTCTTCCTCCACAAGCTAGGGGGGTCCATGTCAGTCATCGGAACTTACGATTCCTTGAGTACTACAAGACCTCTCATGTCCGTGCCAAAACTTCAATTCGTTTGGCAGGCTCGGAAGCAGACTGGCAATTGGATCCGTCCCATTCCAGTACTTCAAATGCACCTTCAATGGATTGCCCCACTGCTTTAAGTGGCTGGTTGAGGATCAAAACCTGCCAACCCTTCTCACTTTCTTCTCGAACTTCTGTTCCCAACTTCCTCACACCATCGTTGGCATCATCACAACGACACCCCGCACCCGGTGAACGACGGCACCCAGGTGCCGTCCTTGTAGCGGCGGAAGCGCTGTGCGATCTCCGCCACTTGCTTCGTCTGCAAGCCATCAGAGGCCATAGGTGAGAAGGGCAAAGCCACCACATTCAACAGCCGGCGGAAAGCCTAACCAGGCTAGCAAATGAAAGGTGGAGAAAACAAACTGTGCGTCCTATCAGGATATCTTGAGACTAAAACCTTTCCGAATTTTAGCTATTGCGTAGGTCGTAGGTACTCTTGAGGCAGGGTGTATCTCTCTTGTAAACGAAGCCCCAACCGTATGACATTTGAAACAGAGGTTGACAAACTTGGGATGATGAAAAAGGCACCAAGCGCTGAAGAACATCCCCAAACATCAGAACCTCTGCGGTTCTGGTCGAACGTCCCACGCCCAAAATTGGACGCCCCCAAGTTGGACGCCCTCAACATGGAAAGCTAAGTTCAACGTGGTTTAGAAGAACGCTCCCTCACCCATTGGCCATATGATCAAAGACGAAACAGTTACAAAGAGATTCTTCATAAGTGGTAACACCTCTTCCGACGTCGTCGGCGTTGGTCAGATCTCTCTCTCTCTCTCTCTCTCTGAGGCACTCACTGGCTTGTCAAACCAAGAAGCAGCTTCCACCACTGGTTGCTGAAATTCATACAGTTTCGGAGAGTCAAAGTTCGATGTGCGCCCGTCCTCCGTCGTCGTTTTCGGGAAGCTCGACATGTTCAAGCCTCAGAAGCCAGCCAAATGTCCCAGTGACTTTACATGCCTCATGATCGGGATCCTGCCGACTCGAGGTCATGCTCTGATATGAAAGACATGGCCACCCTAGTAACTAGTAGCGATGGCCTCCAACCTAATAGCGAAGCCAAGGGGCCCAGGAAATCAAAGTGGGAGTCTGCCACCACCGTGACCAGATCCAAGACGCGTCCAGACCCATCTGCGGAGGTCAAAATCTGCATGAGTCGTTGATCTTGGAAGATGCCCCGGAAAAGAAGCACCACCAAGTAGTAAGCAAAGGGCCTCCACTTGACCATCTGTCCACTGGATTGAACCACGGCGCATTCCTGAAAAGACCAAAAAGAGATGGAACATGATGGAACATTCTACAGTTCCTCGCAAAAGCATTCAAAGGAGCTTTCCAAAACACACGGGTTGCTTGCGCATATCTGTGCCCAGGCTCTATCTGCAATTGCACTTGCAGCATATCTTGAAAGACCTCACACGTTGACAAGGCCTCTGCATCAGTGATGCAGCTGGTGATCAAAATCCGTGCGCCACGGGGGTTGTGGCGCCGCGCCGCCGCCAAGATCTGCGCCGAGGTCGCCGACATCGGCAGCCCACAGCGGACCAGCAGCTCCACAGCGGCCACATCGCGCTTCCAGACCTCGGGGGAAAACGGTGGAACGTTGGTGTCTGTCTGTGCTGATCCAAAACCACAACAAGCTGAAGTTGTGACAGTCAAGTCAGCTCACCTGGAACAGTCTTCCACCACCACCTTGTTGAGCAGGGCCATCACTGGTGCCAAAACGATTAGTCATTCTATGTGTGTTTCCCCCTGTTCCCTGCATACACCTTTGTGTAAACCGCTCGGATGGTGTTGGTTTCCGCGCTCGCAAGCTAGCTTTTTCACCGTCTCCCTGCTGAGGTCCCCGGCAGGGCCAAAACGATGCATTTTCAATGGGCTCAACTCATGCAGCAACCAGCGATAAGAGCTGTTCACATCCTCCAAAGAAATGCCGTAATTCGCCAGTACCTGCTTCTGCTCCGGAGACCAAAGACTCGGCAAGACCTCACAGTCAGTCCACGTGCGACTCTTTGAGATCCCAGTCACAAATCACGTGGCTCGCTACAAACGGTTGGAAGCACTTAGCAAACAGATGAATCATGCTACTTCGACATTCAATGACTGGGCGTGTGCTTTCTCAATGCTTTCTCAGGTCTCACAAATTCCGCGCTACAATGCCTGTGGGTTTGCGACAATGGCTACACATCCAACACTGCTGCCCTTGCATCAGGTCGATACACTCATGTCGAAACAATGCCCCCGGACCTGTAGCCCGTCATCGTTCAGGACGCGGAAGCCCTCACAGACCAAAGGCACCGTGTTAATCTTGTGCTTGTAGGCAGTGGCGATCTCTCCGGCACACCACACTCTTCTTAGGAGTTCTGGGGTGAGCACCACCACCAAGGTGCGCGTGGAGGTTTGGACCACATCGAACAAGAAATCCAAGTTTTCCAGTTGGTCGCAGTCCAGAAAGACTCTGGTCGAGCTGTGTCGCGCCAGCTTCATCTTCAAAAGTCGACAAAGACTGCCAGCTCCTGCATTTCGGGACTCCTGACCCTAGCCCTAGTTGAGGACTCTCATCTCATCTTGTGAGAGCGACCTTCTTGGGGGTTCCAAAAAATGTCAAAAGCTTTCAAACTGGTTGTGCTCCTCCCTTGTGATGGCACAAAAAGATTCCGAACTTCTGCTGGCGCTTCAGGCGAGACCAAACAGCCCTCCAAAGTGCCAGCAAGGCTGGCACAAAGAGTCCGATGACGGGCACGCAGAGCAGCCATCCTAGCAGAGAGGAAGGTGCGTCGAAATCCACTTCCAATAGCGGTGCAGCACCTAACAGGATCACCAACAAGAACAGGGTCAAGATCAGCTCCACATAGTTGGCCTCTGAAGTCCTCCATGGGTATTTCCGAACCTGTATCACCAAGCTGGCCAATAAAACAATTCCAGTCACTGGGATCTGAAACTGTGGCACCTCCACCAAGACCGCGGGCAGCAAAGCAATGACACCATTGCGATAGAGAAGAAAGAGACCATAGTAGAAGCCTCGAGGCATCAGTTCGAGTTCAATTTGCGCAGATTGATTCAAAATGTGGTGCTGGATCTACTGCCATCGAGCCACCCAAGAAAATCTGAGATAGAAGGAACATCTTGTGGTTCTATAGGGAGAGTATCAGAATAAGGTGAATAGGTGTATGTCCACTCAACAAAGCCCACCCCACCCAAAAAGAACAGGCACCAGCCATGACCAGCCACATTCGGGCTTAAAGCGATGAAACAGGAATCGATAGCGATGCACCAGGCGCAGCCCCGTGCCACTCGCCAGGCGCGAGGGGAATGCACAGGTGGCATAGGTCGCCCAGGTCAACACAAAAAATGGTTGTAGGAGCCCGACGATTGCAAGGACCACGAGGAGAGCATGATCCTCACACGTTGTGGACAATGCAGGACCCACGTGAGACGTTTGGAAAAAAAGACATACATGTCAGACTCTTTGGCAAAGCTTTCTTGAGCCAGAAAATCACTCTAGTCGATACTAGTCACTAATTACATGTGACAAGAACTCTGTGGTAGTCGTCTGCTAAAGATTGGTTGCATACTACCCCTGAGTGTGATGAACACTACCAAGAACTCACCAAGGCACTTTTCTTGACACCAAAGTACCAAAGTCGTAGGCTTTTTAGCTGATTTGGACCCTGTTTCAAGGCTCACGACCCCACTCGCGTGACCCGAACCTCCAAACCCGCCGGCGCGAACTCCACGGCGACGAATTGGAATTTCAAGTAAAGCAACCACACAGCGTTTGAGCGAGGCTTTTTTCAGGGCAACGTCTTTTGTTTGCTCCAAACCAACAACAAATCTTTTCTGACGAAAAATAGAAAGATCCTAGAAGCTATTAGAAACAAGTGCCACGCTACTAGGAACAAGTGCCTTACTAGTAGTAACAAGAAGCTATTAGTAATAAGTGCCACGCTAGTAGGAACAAGTGCCTTATCCTTACTTTCATGACTCATACTTCGGTTTGAGCCGAAGCACGATCGAACGGCGCGAACGAAAGCGTCGAAAGGTGTCCGGGCGCCGAAAGACGCCGTGTTCGGTTTTGGACACCGGGTTAGACGCTTCGGTCAGGTCTCTTCGGAGGTGTAGCAAATGATGCCAGGTTCAGCTGCCATGGAGGTACTGCCATCCGGATTGGGCACGCACTGAAATGGTATCAGGTTCCTGAGCTCGAAAGGACTCCAGTCCTCTTGCTGTGTCCGAGGCAGGACCCTGTTCTTGTGGTGAGAGGAGTACTGTATATAGTAGCGACATGGTGTTCTCACTTTGCCAGAGTGTTCAGTTTTGGAAGTTTCCTTGAGTACAATCATGGAAGAAGAGTTTTCCCTCAGAATCATTCGCTAGTCAAGCAAGTTCCTTGGTTCAGTGTCCTAGAGCGTTCCAAGAACAAAGTCCACCTTTCTCCAAGGTTCCTGAGTGTAATTGATAAGAAGAAGGCGAAGAGCAACATCCCACAGCGGTTCACGGTGAGGTCGAGTGGTTTTGCTTGGCGACGAAGCTTCGCACAGAATCCCATCAGGCAGAAGAAGACACATCCCAGGGGGCAAAACAACAACCTGAGCAATGTCCCGGCCGTGGTGATTGGATGTGTGAGGTCGATTATTCTCTAAGATGATGTCCCACATCAGAGGAACACGTCAACAAGGATCTCCTATCATGTCCGGACCAACATCCCTGACCTCGAGCTGCAAAGTGATGGCCACATGACATGACGGCTACGACACCAACCAACAGGATGACGAGGACGACGAGGACGACGAGGACGAGGAGGAGAAAGGACCGACAACACGGCAACCACAACCAAAACTATTACTACTACCAGTACTGTTACTAATACTGCTACTGTTACTATTACTATTCCTATTTTGATTGCTGTTACATACTATTGCTGCTGCCACTACTACTCCTGCTGCTGCTACTACTACGACGACTACGACTACCACTACGACTACGACTACGACTACGACGACGACGACGGCGGCGACGGCGACGGCTACTACTACTCCCACTCCCACTCCCACTCCCACTACGACTGCTACTACTACGACTGCTACTACTACTACTACTCCTCCTCCTACTCCTACTCCTACTCCTACTCGTACTCCTACTCCGACTCCTCCTACAACCAAGGCCACTACTACCTACAGACAAGATCCCTGATGCGTTCCACTCTGTGGTAAAGATCAAAACTTCCTCAAAGCATCACGTCACTGGCTCAAAAACTTTAGAATCGGGTCGTCACTGCCGTAAATGCAGGAAATGCGAATAATGTCGAAATTGAAGGTCCTCAGTCAGCACTGGGCAATGAGTGCCGATACTTGTATGCGGCATGTGCACATACGTCTGCTCTCATTGAAAAATACAACATAACCAGGGAAACTGACAAGAGCGGAAAATAATACATCAGAAAACGAAGAACTGTTTCCAACACCATTTTCTTCCTTTGGCTAGCGGCTATTGTGGGACTGTGGGCACATTGTTTTGGTTGTCTACATATATATATGTATATATGGTAAGTCTTTGGATCTTCTCGGGGCTAGTTTGTTTGCTTGCTTAGTTAAATCATATTGCTGTCAAGAATGCAACGTATTTCAAGCAGGCTTGTTCCCATAGAAATAGAGGCTGCGTCTTTCTGCAGCAGGACACAGCTGCCGTTCTGCAATGCAAAAGAGTCAGCTTCTAGGAGTCGAAGGTAAGACAGAAGGGGATAGAGGAGGTCTTGCTGAATAGAACTCCCTCCCAAAGGAGCAGAGAGCTGCTAAAGCAGGGCATCATCCAACGCAATTGTTCTTTTAAAGCACTGCCCTACTTCCAGGGATTTCTCCAAACAGTTCTACTAGTTACTATCTGACGGAAGTGGAAGGGACATGAACCGCTAGCAGCAGGGATGGTGCCCCAGCTGCGGGATGCCTTTATGTTGAAGACCCCCAACAAAGGCAGAAAGCTTCGAGAACAACATTGTTGCCTCATGCTAAGATATACCCTCCAAAGAAAACACTCTAGCCAAGTGTGCAGTGTAGAATGCAAACGGATTTGTCCAGATTCCATGTTCCATAAAATCAGAAGAAAACACGCGAAAACGAACGACGAAAACACATCTACCACGTCCTTTCCCCCCAAAAATCGTTCCAATTTCAAGGCACATGAGCCTCGTCAAGTCGATGACACTCTTCACAGGTTCAGGCCATGCGAAGGCCAACTCACGGAGAGAACCCAACGCCTGAAGACCAGAGACCAACGACCGGAACTGGGTAAGAACAGAACCAACTCAGAAGCCCTGTAAGGATCTGGGGGCCCTCAGTATAGGGCGGCCGTGTTTTTCTGTACACGTGCATGTAAAGCAATTGTTTGTTTTGTCTAGATTATAGATAGTTTATGATAGTTTGGGTTTGGGGCGCCTTTCTCTAAAAAAGTGATAATCGTCTACCGACTGTTGCAGGTAATAGGACAACCTTCCCAAGACTGATTTGAGGGCCCCTGAAGAGTCTTTAAAGAAAAGAACTGAGCCGTTGGAGGGGGGCCCACATTAAAACGAAATTGCTTGAAACAGGCAAATCTGGAGACACCTTCTTAATCAAGTCCTTGGAACTGAATCTTCCCTATCTGGTCACGGTCTGGTAGATCCTAGTCCAACTGCCCAAAACCCTGGGTAAAATGAGTGAACGTCTCCAATGAACAAGGGTGTTGATTCATCTATACAATCTATGCTTCTTTCTATGACTAGAGATTCCTTCCTTCAAAATGTGTCGTTTCAGAAGATCTTTCCTTCAAGATGTGTCGTTTCAGATGGCCATTCTTCGGATGACTTGAGGACCATTCGCTTGGGCCTGTACGGCCATGAGGACTTGCCCCGTAACTGCGGCTGCGGTCAGAACGTTGAGACCTCGAGTCGGCGCAGTCACGCGCGATGCCTGCGGAAAGTGCCAGTGCCCGGGTCCCTTGGGTTTGTGTGCAGCTTGGTGGTGTTCGAAGCTGATGGAAGAGGTTGAAACTGAAGCGTGACCTGCTTGGCAAAACCTGGAAGGACCTGGCAAACACCCGGGCCAGTTCTTGGACAGCTGCTTTGAGTGGGGTGGACATCGTCACCTGTGCAACAGACTTGGTGCTCCGAACGACTTGGTGACCACAAAGAAGGCTGGAAACACAGCCTCAAGCTCCATGTATATACAGGCATTGGTACAACTGCCTGCCGACCCTTAGAATGTGGTCCTTGCCATTGGAGTCAATCAACCTGCAAGGCTTTGCCAGGGTGTTGCACAAACCTTTTGACCCTCGTCTTCATCTGCCAAGACACTCTCTTGATTGGTTTTCCGTCGGTTCCCACAGCTCAGGGCCAAGAGAACCGACACGACCACAATCATGAAGAGAATGAAGGGCACAAAGTCTCTTCCAGTACAAGCCTTGCAACCTCCATAGAAGGGATAGTGATTTTTCTTGCAATTGTTGCACGCAAGCCCTTCCCTTCCAGGGGCACACGTACCGGCTGGCCCAGCAGGGCATTCCAGCTCCCGGCACTGCAGCACGGAGAACTCACACCTGAGAAGAGATGGAAAATTTGGCACTAGACTGGGACTAAACTGGAACTCAACCCTTTCCAGAACAGACATTTGGATACATTTGGGGTTGATGTTTTTAAAGTAAAAGCCTTTGAAGGCACTTGTCGGGCACTGGTGGACTGCTGAAGGAGCTTGCGTCCAATAGCCCTTCTTTTGCATAGGAGGTTCAAGCCCTGCTGCACAAGAAAGGCCTTCCAGGCAGGCTCTGCAGCCTTCACCTTCGCACATGTAGAAGCCTTCGGCACATTCACATTCAGACTCATTGGTAGCACCTGAACGACCAGTTTGTTGTTTCTTTCCACACGGCAAGCACGCAACTCCTCCCAGAAAAGGCATGTAGGTGCCTGGCGCACAAGGAATGCATTCGGTTGCGTTGGGCTCAGGTGCATGAAAGCCACGAGGGCAAGGATGGCAAATCTCCGACCCAACAAATCCGGCATAGAAGCCAGGGGAACATGGCCTGCAATCAATTGATCCAGTCGTATTGGCAAACATTCCTCTGGGACAAACTAGAAATGTGCTCGAGTCCCCAGGGCATTTCATGCCTTTGGGACATGTCTGGCACCGTCCTCCACTGTTGTACGACCCTGGACCACACTCCATCAAGCTCCGCGGCGGCTTCCTACCACGCCTCCCATCCATCCAGGTGAGGTTGCCGTAAAGGCTGAAGTTTCGGCTTGAGACGCTGAACTTTCCACCCACCACAGCCACCACCGTCCCGACACTTCCGGAAGCTTCAGCGTGTTGCAGGTTCCAAAGCTCATAGGAGGTCTCTCGATCCCCATTCTCATCAAAGCTCACCTGGCCGGAGACACCGGCAAACTTGGTCCTTCGCAGTTCCTGTAACAGGTTGTCGCCCGAAGTTGGGGAAACTCCTCCTTGAAGTAATTGGTTGATGGCGATCAGAAATGCATAGTAAGCATCAAAAGCAAAGCCTGTATAGCTCGAGAGTGAACGCCAGTGATCTGCTAAGACATGAGCGATTTTGCTATGGTTTAAGGCTTCCCTCATCTGGTCCAGTCGGTATCTCTCGGTTGCTTCGGGGCCTGTGATATCTTCAGCTTCAAGCTTTGACCATAGATCCTGAAACTTGGAGAATAAAGGCCCCCTTGCAACAAAGTCAAAGTACATTAGGCCTGCTGGCATCTCAGCAAGGCTGGACGTTCGTAGAAAATTCAGGCTGTCGGAGGCCAGTACCTGCCACTCAGGTCCCAACATCCCTTCCTCCAGCATGGCTTGCAAGATGAGGCCACTCATGCCTGCGCCCGTTAGGAGCAGGAGAAATCGAGAGCCCATCTCCTTGGCACCCCGCGCGACGCGTCGCGCATCTTCAGCAGAACGTCCCTCCAGGGGGAGAGGTTGTCCCACCAGGCTGACCGAGGGGCCCTCAATCTGTTGGAGCGTCTTCAGAGCATCAAAGAGCTGCTCTCCATAGGCTTCAGTGGTGTAGATACAGGTCACCGAAGGCACTTCGAAGGTCTCAATCCAACTCCACAAGGCGAGCGCTTGCAGGCTATCGGGTGGAAGGGTCCGCAAGAAGAAGGGGTACAAGTCCTTGTTGGAAAGTGTCAAACTGGTGGCAGAGAACGAGATTTGTGGAACCTTCTGAACCGCAGACATGGTAGCAATGGGTGTGCTGACTGAAGATGTGCTTGCACCAATCAGCCCAACGACAGGTTCATGTCCATCCAGTCCCAACATCATGTCAAGAGCAGTGGCGACACCAACCAATGGATTTGCGTGGGTCGTTCCAATCCAAAGAGCTACACTGCTCAGGTTCTCATGCATCTCCGGAATGTCAATGATTGCTGTGCCATACTTCTCTCGGATCACAGGCTCAGTGTGCTTGCGAAAATCTAAATCCGCTGCGATGAGGGCGACGAGGACATCTGGTTCGAACCTGGTCCATCCTCCCAAAGCTCCCACAACGATCGCGGATGAAATCCTGGCCACAAAGTATGACCACAGCATAATCTGGCTGAGGATCTGCATGGCTGGTCTGGCAGTATAAAGACCAGAAGAGTTTGGATGTGTTTGTTTTTTTGCTGTATGATGTATGGAAAAAAAACTCTATGGTCATTCCTGCGGTGTAGACAGCTAGATCGCAAGCCAGTTAATTTCTGGTGTCATTGTGTTGTTGTGGGATGCTCAACGTCTACCAGCTTTAACTATATACAATTGATGATGACATCAGTTAGAGCCCATCAAGGTCTTCATGTCCACAAGTAAGGCTGCTTCAAGATTTAAAAAAGCACAAGTAGTTCTTGTCACACTTCACTAGACATCAAGTTGTTCGCCAAAACACCTCACATCTGAGTAAAGCTAGTTGCAGACTGACCAGTTCATTTGCGCGACAGAAACTACAGGATTGGAACAGAGTGCAATGTCGGCATGTGGCGGATTGG
>CAXAMN010026606.1:579374-645948 GCA_963970005.1 Durusdinium trenchii
CAAGAACAAGGGAGTACTTGACTTTTGACCATGGAATTCATGGACCAAGGAATGGTCCAGAGCCTTTCCCCTAACCTTGACTTGCGCACAAACGCAGAGACAAATGCCAGGTCTCGGTCAAGCACAACGCGCAGCTGGGGCAGCGTTTCGAAATTTGGAAATTTATATAATCGCTTTCTGATGACCGGTTGCGGTACTCCCTCAGTTGATCGCCGACAATGTTCACAACGGTGGTTTTGTAATTCTCTCAACTGCGTTGGATCTCTGGGACTGGATTGATGATTTGAACAACGCGCTGGCTGTGTGTCAGAACAGGAAATGCACACAAAGGAAACACAAACCCTAAAAACAAACGCGCAAATCCAGTGGACATCCACATCAAATTTCACTCAATACGTTGTTACTGTTTGTGTCTAATGATACGACAGTGTACCAGTCGTAGTGGTCACGCAAACAGGGATGGAGGAAGAACTCCCTTCCATCATCACAGTGCAACATGGCCACTCCTGTTTCCCACCATCCAATATGTTCTCCAATCCCAATATAACAAAAGGCAAAACTCAAAAAGTAAAAATTGCACCAAACACTTGCAAAGATCACAGTCCAGTCAATCACACCACAAAGACCAATTCACCCACCCAAACACATGGCACATCACCCCGAACCCCACCAGAAATGTTGATGGCGGACTTTAAATCTTCCGACCACCAGCACTCACATCCATGTTTTGTCACTCTTCACTTCATTAGCCAAGCCCCGAGTCGCGAATCAAGCTGAGCTAATGAACGGAAACAGAAGAGCCAAAAAATACTGCACGAAACTCGAAAACAGAAAATCATCAAGGCACCCTGCAGCGCCCTGGCTCAACAGCAGCGGATCCTTCTCTTTAAGGACAGAGACTTGGTCCACCTCACAACTTACCTTCAAGGTTGTTTGAGCCCAAACAGCTTGAGCCAAAGGGCACGGACAAACAATCAAGTGTTTTGTGGAATTGATGCCCGGCCCACCTGTGCGCTTTTTCACAAGCTGCGCGCCAGCATTCACACAGATTCATACAACTCCATTTGCAACGGCTTTGCCAACACCATCCAGCTGCCCTCCTGCATCTGTTCGCTGTTCGCTGCGCAAGCACGTGGAATTGTCAATTAAACAATCTGGAAGGATGTCGGTGAACGTGCGAGTGTGGCGCGGTGCAACCACCGAAGTTTGCTGCGCTCCCTCGACCCAACGACCAGGACCCAGAGAAGTGCTGCGTTGGGAGACCATGCAGGTTGCTTTCCATTGCGGACGGCGCCGCGCATCGCCACGAGGGTGCGAACGAGTGGCTCAGTCGGTCTCCACCACGTGGTCGACTGTCGCGGCGCGTTGCAAGGTCGAAGCCAAAGGTCACCGGTTGTTTCCCGTCGCTGCGCGCATTGTGGTCTGCGCCACGCGTCACAAAGAGTTAGTGAAGCAAAAGAAGTGGAAAAGAGCAGGTAAAATGCTTCTGACAGGTGAAACAAATGAGAGAAAAGTGAAACTGCCTCACTCCGAAGCTTCAACCTGTCCGTCTGTAAACTCCATGAGGAAGCAGCGGCGGTCTTTCAAACAAACATCAGGACCATTACTTGAGTCAGGTGCAGTCAGTTGCTGTCCAGAGAGATGCATCGTGTCTCTATTGGTGTAGCTGAGTGGCTGTCCCGTTTGCGTCAGTGGTAGAGACCAGATCAGTTGAGATTCGGTTAAATCTCGGAATTCGAAGAGTGAGGCCAACATGCCTGTGGATCATCCCCAAATTCCTGTTGGCCATGACTCAAGAATGACATCATTGCGATCAGGCTTCCATCTAGCGGTGAATTCCATCCTTTTCTCCGAATCTCGAAAGTTCTCAGCACCTTGGCAGTTGCCTGAGGAATGCTTCAAGGTGTGGCCACCAATTCGAGCATCTATCAGTCAAGACGACTGAGAAATGGCAATGTCTTGGGTCTCCTTGCGCCAATTAGCCACCCTCTTGCAATAGGCAGGGAGGCGCAACAGTGAAACCCGAAATTGCCTTGCACAGGCAACGTTCTTCGGTCGCGCAGGCCCACCAGTTTGCAGCCGGCGGCGTGCTTTGATCTTTTTCGTGTTCTCAAGACCAGGTCTGCTGGGGGAGCCAAGGCGAGGCATGTGTCGGGTTTGCAAATCCCTGTAGTGATGCGCATCGAAGCAAAGGCAAAGGCAAAGGCCAATACACGACTCCACCAGAGGGACGCTTGACTTGGTGGCTGTCACTCCAACAAGGATCAGCAGGCAGCAAAGGCTACTGCGGTGGTCGCTCTGCCAGGGTGGCGATGGCGCGCGCACCCAGCCGGCCACAATCCAGAGCTTCATGCCCACCGTCAAGCAAGGTGCCGGCTGGTCAGATTGCCATGAATTACCTGAAGCCGGAAATTACTCAAAATAAACCAGCAGAACGGATTCATTGTTTGTGCACCAACCACTTTTCTTTCATCCCTTCTCCGACGTTTGCCGTTTGCCACTCCCTTTCACCACGAGAAGCTACGGCCTGTCCTGCCCAAGCAAATGAGGAAAGGCCTCCACATAGAGCTGGAAGCAAGATGCAAACAAGAACATAGTTGACAGACCACGGAATCGTTTCGAAGTCCTCCTCTTGGAAGCTGAAAGAGTCCGGGTCGGGTTGTGGCTGCAAATCAGGCTTTTCTTGCTCTTCCCTTTTCTGGCCGCCATGGCTACACAACATGGCTACGCAACCACCGCCGTGTGATTTGCAGTTTCCACGACAAGAACATGAACATACCTGTAAGGAGCTGCCTCACAAATCCTTGGAACCCTTTATTTCAGCACTGGCGCCACTATGTCACTATTGCTCTATTTTCAATAAGGAGTGCACACCTGATAAAAACATCACTCCTGGAATGCAGTGCAAACTTGCCCTTTCTCACGAGCCCCGCAAACGGACGCAGTGTGTGAGCATGCACCAACTCCGATGGACGCAGTGTGGGGCAGAGTGTGTGGTTGCTCTTTCTTTCCAATTGTGCAATAACAAAGGTCAACTTCTCTTTTCTGGGACACTCTTGCTTGACACTCTTGCGTATGACGCTCCTCTGAGTAACTCTTGTAGGACACTCTTGCTTGACACTCTTGTGCCTCACTCTCGTAGGTCGCGCGGTGTCTTGCCATAACATTCTCCACTACTCCATGATCACGGCGAGCACTGCTCCAGGACCCGATTTGCATCAAGCCCCTCTCCGTCTTCCATGGACAGTTCTTGCAACACCAGCTGCTCTGGGTCCGGCTCCACTGCCTTCCGAGCTATCAATCATCTATTGGAATCTGCCGCAATTCCTCCGCAACCAACGGCAGGTCGATTTGCTTGCGTCTGCTGGGACCATAAAACTCTGCTCTGAAGAGGTGGACTTACCCAACTTGCGAGACTCTGAGCAGACTTTGTAAGACCAATGGTGTGTGCTTCACACGTGAGTGCTTTCAACATGAATTGTGCAGGGCGGTTCAACCATGTTCACTTCCTTTTGCAATACACGTTCAACAATGTTCAACAAAAGGAATCCCTTTCATGTCCTTTTGATTCCTTTGATGAGCAATTTCTCAAACTCCCCGGAATTTCTTTTGGAGAGGCTCATTCTACAGAGGGCACCCCACTTGTTTGCTGGGCGGGGCTCAAGAGCCCACATTACCCAGTCAGGTGGTGATTATTGATAAAGAACGCATACCATACAGGACTTTTGACAAGGAAAGCCAAACAACATGTCAAAAGGTTTGATGATTCCTCCCGTGCATGCGAGTGCACTAGTTGTACGACTGTCTATGTGTAAGAGTGTAACTATTGAAAAGCTATTGATCAGCCCGATTTAATGTTTCATGCACAAACAGAGTAAGGTCCAACTCGGTCTAACTAATGCTTGGGAGGGACACTCTGTCGACTATCTTGGAGCAATCGCCGAAAGTTGTGAAGCCTGATCCAACATCTTTTTGAGGCCGGGCCGAGCAAGGGGCGCTTTAGGAACCCAGTCAAGTACGGCCCTTTGCACGCAGAAACAACCAATAAACACAGCTGCAGGCGCTGTGACCGACAAATGCTGTGACCAACACGAGTCTTGGCGAGAATTGCCTGGCATTCCTGGCTTTGACTTTGATCTTCCAGTCAAAGCCTAGGACGGCAAAATGCACCAAAATCGGCACTCGGGAAACAAAGAAGTCACAAGCAGGTCGCACTGCCTCTCCAGACTTTGCAAGTCAGCACGAGACAGGATGAATCAAGGAAAAGAGTGAGACACAAAGGCTCCAAGGACTACGTTCACCTTGTGGCCGTACAAATCCAAAGAAAAGAGTACAGCGCAAAACATCATGATATAAGTAGAAGGATAGGATATGTTATGACACTATGTTTCTTCTTGTGGTGACAAGGGAAAACCAACTGAGAACAAGAACGTATATGTGAATTCGTTGAACAAATGTCCTTGGAGCGTGTCTGCCTTGCCGCACCTTTGGCATAGCTGAGGCAGTCGTTAAATTTATTTGTTGTTGATTGACTCTCCAGCCCTCATCATCTGCCCAACAACGGGGCTAGCGGCTAGCGGCTAGAGTCTCATTGCTGAGGGAAGGAATTACAAGTGTTGCAAAGCCAGGGCTGCCAAAATGCATCCCTGTGCCAAGTGTGCAACGGTCCATTTCTGCAACAAGTGTTTGACCTGGCAAACTCATAAGATATATATACTGACGGCCTTGTATCTGCTGAGTGGGGGACCTACTTGGCAATCTTCTTGTTTAATTGAACAAGCAGTCACCCTAAGAGTATGTAGGCATATAATACTTACAGAACAACATTCAGCGCTTACAAAAGATTGGCTAGTTAGCAGGGAAGCGCTGTGAGCTTCGTGTCAATCAACAACGACCACTGCGGATTCTTTGTTGTGCCCAATTCGCACATCCACTAAGTGGATGAGGACTTCATCCACAGCAATTCATCTAAGCTGTTTCATCTTCAAGCTCGGTATTGACCACACTTCTGTGACTCTTCCACGTGCTCACTCGCCTCAAGCCCTTCCTGCGAGAGCGCTGGGCTTCAGCGGTTTCGATGTCGGTCCCAAAGCCAACGCGATAGCACATGCCTGCATGAGCAATCTGGTGACCGCAGAAGTGCATCGAACTATGGAAATAGGATGAAATTCCAGCTTTTTTGTTTTCCTACTTGCTGTGAAGTTTCCAGAAACAGTGGTGGAACATGTATATGGCCAGCGCCGAGGCAAGGTCTTTAAACTCGAGTCTGCTTCATTCTATTGCTGCAGAAACGCATGTGATCAGTTGAAAGGAGCATCCGTCAGTCTCAAAAATAGGTATTGTTCGGTATAACCTCGAAGAAGCTAGGTAGACTTGGACATTGGACCGCCTGAGGAGCACTAAAGCTTGTATCAAAAACAGAGTAAGGCTTATACAAGCACCGGGCACCGCATACTAGCAATAAGTGTCTGAAATCCTGACGTGGTGCTTGTGGTGTAGACGACAAGGGCAAAGACGGAGATGGAACCGGTCAGGAGGAAGGGGCCCAAGGGCTCTAGCTCATAAAGACTGAATGCCACAAAACCCGCAAGGACACAGCCAAGAGAATCCGCATTTCTGCAAAGCACTTGCCTGGGTGGACTTGCGCTTGGTTCTCTGTTTTTGGGAAGTGCCGTGCGCAAAACCAGCTAGGAAGGAAGCAGATTCTTGTAGACTCATTCAGAACAAAGGGGTAGAACAAAACGTCACATGAGTGGCAAAATCATCAAAATCATGCAAAATCCATCTAGCACGATCCTCAAAGTGCACAATTTGTATCAGGCAACCTGTTCTTGAGATAGCCAAAGTAACAAACCTTATTTGCCTTCATGGAGATGTCCAAGCCTGCTACTTTGCTAGCAAGACACGGAAGGCGTCAACCAACCTGCCTCCTTCTTTCAGAGAGCCCTGATTCCTTCTCAATAAGCTGATGCTGAACAACGAAACAAGTTGAATCTCCTTATACCTTAATCAACGCGAAACAAAACCATAGACAACACAACACGCAGCTGGTATCAAACAAATTATCTGAACTCTGTGTGTGGAAAACAACCTGAGATGTAAAGGTTGGCCGGGTGGCCACCATTTGCCTGGGCCCCATCGAAAATAGATTTTCTGCTACCTGGATGGAATGGAATTTTGGTAATTACGCATGGTTTCTCATGAAGTTTCAAAACGGACCCTTCAGCAGCAGCACAAATTCAGGGGTTGACCTGCCTGTGGCATTCAATCTAGCCATGCTCCAAACCCGAACCCGACTGCAACATCGATCACCACCCATGGACCGTGACCTACATCCCTTTCTCCAGTCACTTGTGGACACTTCCAATATATTCAATGAAGCAGCATGGCCAGGAAGACTTGCGAATCGCCAAGGGAGTAAAAGAGGTTCATGTCCTTACTAGTTTGGACTTGTGTCTATCGGATCTATCGGTGAAGGAAATGCAAATGCCACACAATGATGATGAATTGAAAAAACGCTTGAAACCAACAACTTAGCTCATGTCCGTCGATGCCTTCACTGCGAAAACGTAGATCGTGCCCATAATAATCTGGCGACCGAGTCCATTGTGGCTGTATGTGCGACAAGAAAAGCAACTTCGAACACTGAGACACGGGAAATCACACCAGACATTGCTTTTGCGATGCATGAGAAAATGTACATATGCGGTCGCAACACATATCATATAGGCGATAGCTCTGTGATAACGAGAACTGTGAGAAGAGATCAATGAGAACAGAACGGAAAAGACTGAAATCGAAATTGCATGGAATTGCCGTGTCATATGCCCCAAATGGCCCCAAGCAGCTTCAGTTCCAAGATCCACCATCCTGGAGCACCTATAGTCTACAAACCATTTCCCCAAAGGCAGACGCAAATGAAACTCCGAACCCAAAAAAACACCTTAACCGCACTGTCGAACGATTTCTCCTCCAGCCAAAGATCGAAAGTGCCACCAGCTGTGGCTTCAGTGAACTTGGCACTTGGAAAGTGAGAACGCTTGCTCACTCCCCCTGGCTGAGTCTCAGCCACTCTCCAAGAAAGGGTTCGACGCCTATCCATCGAACATCTCAAATCTGCCGTCAGCTGCATCTCATCTGAGGAACACCTTCCACGGCGCCGAGATCCTCCATCTTGCGAGCTGGAGTCAACCTCGCACCAGACAACCACGGTCCAAGAGACTTCTACCTTCCAGCTGCCACCAGATCGCTCCGCCTCAGCCAGACCATCAGGGGCAGAGCAGGGATACCCTGCACAAATTCCTCGGTGGCCGGCTTGTCACTAATCCATCGCAACCAAGCGCCATAAAACGGAGGTGTTTCACCGAAGTGCGCCGCCTGCAAAAACAGCTGAAGTCGCCAAGCCACTTGACTTACCACGCAGACGTCCTTCTTCCTCATCAGTGAATACCTCATTCAACTGCTGGCTCCATAACTTCTTCAGCTCTGATAGATGATCTACAACTTGATACCTGGCCTCCCTCCAGCTCTCAAAAGATCCAGGACTAGAGTCGTCCTTCTGGCTAAGTGATGCTAAGGCACGACTCGTCGAAAAGATGCACGGCGTCAGTCGGCACCTTCGCGGTCATCCCCCCATCAATATCTCGAAGCTCCACCTGCAGCATTCGCCTCTGGGTTGGGCACCACAACTTCTCGAACATGCTAAAAACTCCCGCAGTCGTCATGGTCTTGAAAGGTTGGGTCTCTGTCCTGCACGGGGCCAGCCTTTTGTCTTGACTGCCACTGAAGATCCAAAACGAGGGACAGGTCGAACGGGGATTCCCAAAGTGCCAAGTTGAGCTCTGCATCTTTTCTGCGACGCGCCTATATAATCGCACCGGGCCACTGATGCTCTCCAACCCCTGGCACCTGGTTGAAGTAGGGCCAAACGAAGTTGACGTTTGACATGGTTGACTTCGACTTCGATGCGCCCAATCGACTGGCAGTCATACTTTGCACCATACGCCTCTGCGAGTACCACTTCTGCGCAGGGCGGGAGAGAAACGTCTTCTCGCTGTCCGACTACACCACTCCCACCATACAGTGAGATTCTGCAGGCCGCCACCTGCCCAGCAAGCTGCCTGACTTGGTCGGGCGACGCTCCCGGAACGCCAGGGCCATCCACTGGCAGGTCCTCCACCGCCTCTTCGTCGTGCACACAAAATCCGGCACCGTGCCAAGAAACGCATACCTGCATAGCCGTCGATCCAGTGCCAGCATCCTTAGCCAGTGGGAATGGGCCAATCACTATCGATTCATTGACCCCAGTCAGGGTCTTCAACAAGCTAGCTCTGCCGTTGGACCTGGCTTTGCTCCTTTCTCCTCTGTACCTCGCTGAGGGCCTCCCCAGGTGTGGATGCCGCCGGTCGTAACCCCCTCCACTCCTTTGCACGCAGCCACCCCCTTCACTTTCACCGTCTTCTTGGTATCCTGAGCTGGTCGATCCTTTTTGTAGCTCGCGAGACATGTGTCCCTCTCCTGAACACTGGTAGCAGCTCCCAGTAATCTCCACCACGTCACTCCGCAGCTGCTCTGGTAGGGCAGCTAACAACATAGAAATCCCACTCCTGAACCATGTCCGACTTGATGCGAAGCCTCATCAATGGCGTCGATCCAAGCCATCGCTCATACAGCTTCTCCGACTCTTCCAAGGCAGCAGCATATCTGAGAATGGCACATGGCTGAGGGATGGGACTTTGACTGTTGTCAGGAAGCAGGGGCCCTACAGCACACTGAAGAGCAATCCAATCCTGATGTCCAAGGATCTCGCCACCCGGAATTGACAATCCAGCTACGCTCAATTAACTGCAGGCGCATTCGGTGTGCCTCCATGCATCTCCATGCCCACCCGAAGCGGCATGCCTGTGAACTCCCGCCTCACGTCGAGCCTGCTCAGCAGACGCCGTACTAGCCCGTCAATCTCTTGACCTCCTTGCTGTCTCCTTGAGGATCTTCTCCCGGATTTTCTCCAACTCAGGCCTGGGACCACGAATCAGTTCACCTTCACGAGGGGCTTGCTTGACCTGTGAGTTCCACAATGGATTCACCTCCAAGCCCACGCATAGGGCTCCAGAACGTGGGGATTCACCTCACACACCCCCAGCCTGGTCGGGATGGTGGTGGGGAGCTCTTCAGGTGGCTCTTCGTGGTGGACCGCGGGGCCTCCTGGGCTACTTGATCCACTTTTGAGAGGACACGATCAGATGCCCCCGACAGGCATGGAGCCACTCACCTTGCCAGGCCCAGCTGGCGACCTCCGCTGGTATATAGCTGACCCGGTCATCTTGTCGTCCAGCATGCACAAGTCCAGGCTCGCCAGCTGTAGTTGGAGCTGACGACGCCCTCTGTGACCTTCAGTGTTCATCAAGTAGCTGATGCAGCCTTCGATCGGCTGCACCAATCTCCAACTCCTCTCTATGGCCACCAACCACTCCTCCTTCTCGTCCATCTTGCCTAGCTCGCTCCACCTCGCGCGACCGCTGCCTCCGGCGACGATGGTCCATGGGAGCCAACAAGGGTGGATGCGCCAGGTTGGGCTCATAACCTGCAAACCCAGAAAGCACACCAGTGTCGAGCGGCTTCTCCTTGAGCCAAAGATCGAAAGTGCCATCAGTTGTGGGTTCAGTGAACTTGGAAAGTAAGAGCTTGCTCAGAAACAAAACAAACTTGATCAAGACACAAGACAAGAAAAAGGCCTCAAAGGCCCAGTGTTTCCCAAAGGCACATGATGCAGCACATGGCATAGCAGGCGAGAACTGGAGTCTGAATTCAAGAGCGCAAAATATACAATTAATAACATATACACTTATATGATTCACATAAAGACTACAGCGTGTAGATTGGCCTCCTCTTGTCTTGGACCACATCATCAGTTTAAGTTTCGACAGACTGGCGGTGTTTTATAGGGCGCTATTCCCTTAATTGAGGAGGAGGGATGCCCTTTTGTCAAGGCAGTCCTGAGATGCAATCGCGGCTGGCAGCCATGGAATGCACATCCCAAAGTTCAGCAAGACCCAAGCCAAGAGGAAGCAACTCACGTTGTAGGGCTGGCCAGTCAAAGAATGCCAAAACCATCGGATTCCTGAAAGCCTAAGTGAAGCAAATCTAAGCGAGACACTTATATTTATTATATGAAAAAGTATTGAACGTTCCCAGCTTCTGGACAGACCATCGTTTATTGACCAGCCTTGATCACTTGGATCCCAAGCTGATGACGGACTTTGCTAGACAAGAATCGGAGTGCAACACTGCCTTCATCAACTCAAATCAGGGGCCTCTTCCAATCAATGCTTCCTGCCTGACAGCTAGAAGCCTTCCGGACAAAGCTGACATCGGGGGAAATATCAAGGAGAAAGAGAGATGTCAGACGATGCACGGGTGCGCAGTGCGGAGTGCCCCATTTCCGCGTCTTTGTGTGTGTCTGTCAGTTCCTCTGAACGTTCCGCGTTCCATGAAGAGTAGAGACGAAGACAAAAACATACATTTTGTGGCACTCATTCGTGCCTGCAAAAACAAACTTTGAACTTCTGTTCTGGCGAGCTCATAGAGAATAGAACCTGAGTTATGGCCATGATGGTTCGGAGTCCGTCCACCATCCACCGCGTGTATCAGCTGCATCTTCGTCTGCAGTTGAAGTCTTGTTCAGAGGTGCCGCCTCATCGGGAACAGTTCCACGTGGAACATGTGTTTGCTGTATTACACCACAATACTGCAGTCACTGCACCAAGTCACAACATCACCGCACGTCACCACATCGTCACACCCAGAAGCAGCTGCTAAGACACCACGCATTCCCAAAGAGCGTCAATGGCTTCCAGCCGGCGTTCGTTTGTACAGTGAATAGTCCGTTTCGACCGTACCTCTTCCTGTACTTGAAGGAAGCACCCCAATAGCTCTCGCTATCAATCTGAGGAATCAAAGTCTATGAATATAACACGTATAAATGTAATGAAACACATACAAAGGTACGAGGTCATGAAACCGCTCGCTATGTGAGGCACAACAGTTCAAAATGTAGAAACAATCAACCAAAACAAACACTGATGACAACATGATATCACAACATCCCACCTGACATGGCATTTCCATGCATTTCCCCACCAAGCAACATCAATCACATCCCATTACATCAATGATACTGCAATGAAACAAAAATTGACGACCTCCTACCAGGATACATCGAGACAACGCAACACATCACAACATCGTGCCCGATCGCATCACATCAACAAACTCATTTGACAACATCACTTGAAAGGTGTTAATACACACCTAGAACCTAGACATCACCATGTCGAACATCACAAGAACAGGGTGGCCTTGAATGCCTGTGCATGAATATGTGCACATCCATCGTCCTATGTGTCCCATCAAGCACCCTCAAAAGCTAACACTTCCTATAGCTTATAGCTTATCTTCTGATTTGATCTGAAACTTGTGCCCAGGACATACCTATGTTCGACTACGCGTGCACTTGCTGGCTTTAACGCGTGTACTGGCTGGCTTTACTAGCCACCAGGTGGCTCTGGTCATGGTGGAGGTGTGAATGCGGAGAATCCGCTTTGCCCTTCGTTTCTGTGGCTTCTTCCAAGGCACTCACCAAGGTCTGTTCTAGTGGGCTTGCCTGCCACAGCCATAATCAACGCTGCCAGAAGGTCCCCAGCAGTTTGGCAAATGCCTGACGTGGGTTGTAGCTTGCAACTCTAACAGTCACGCGCCCCGCAAGTGGATAACATGTGGCACAGTGGCTAGGGGTCCTCATCAGCTGAGTAGCAACTGAGTCCCTGCCTGCCCAAGTGGCTGACTCCCAGCCATGCTGTTCCTGGCAGAAGGGTGGAGTCAAAACGAAAGATGTTCTTGGTGACCCATGTGGCGACCGGGTAAGTAGCTATTCGCTCCTAGTAGTAATGCCCTTTGTTACTAGTAGCGATGCCCTTGTTCCGTGCGTAGCTTCTTGTTCCTGGCAGAAAGGCCAGGAGCGCCCCTAGTAGCGTCCTTGCTAATAGTAGCGACCTATGGGTATATATATAAGCAGTTTGGCTCGAGCCAACTTCAGACTTGGAGCAAATTAGACTATCACGGCATAACAGTGAATACCTCGTCGTGCAATTGAATGAACCAAGTATGGGCCAACAACCAACCAAGGCGCGCGTACTAGACGCCTAGATACCAAAATGCCAATGACCATAAGCTTTGGTCATGCTCTTGCAGCTGCTTTTGGCAATGTATACCAGTGGGGAAGCAAGAGTTAAGCCTGAAGAAAGGATTTGTCTTGATGTTCCTGTGAGGCTCTAGCTCTACTTGATCCATGCGTTGGTTGCAACGAGTTGCTTAGCAAAACTCCACAGGTCTGGCTTTTAGCCCGTCGCGGCCCGTCGCCTTGAAGAAGATTGCAAAAGTGCTCCACCTCGCATTGCATTAGACCCCACATCTGCGCACAGCGTTCGTGGAAATCCGACCAGTGGCAAACCCTAGCAACAGCGTGGACGTCGGGCGATGCTCCAATCACAGAATCGTATGTTACACATCAGCAAAAGCCTACCCTCGCAAGATAGACGTGACAAGTCACTCAACGCCATAAGATGCATTGTTGTTGAAGCTCGATAGCATGATGACAAATGCCGGAAGAAACCTCACAATCGTCCGAAGAGTGATTCTGTGGCTGTCAAGAGGTTTGTCGAAAAACATGTTTGTGACCGTCTACAGGTGCGGCATCTGTTCCGTGGCTCAAGTGCCCAATGGCAATCAGCAAATCAAGGAACATGTCGTGCTGAGGCTGTCACCTGACTGTGTGTACAGTATTGTTTTATGATATAACATGATATAACATCCAATATCCACGCTGTGTCACCAATTTCAGGTGTCTCTGTCAAAGAAAGAACATCTTGAGAACTGTCCTGAGACGTCAAGAAGGTTGGGGAAACTGGGGAAACCATGGAAAACCTCACTATATAGCTCTTTTGGGCCGGCATAACCTTGATAAAGGTTGGACAAGCTGTCAAGCAAAGATGCAAATCTCTTGGAAGCTTGCCGCCTTGGCAGGATGGAGGTTTTGCCGGACAAAACAAATGCCGGCAAGCAACAAGAGGAGCCTTGGCATTCCCTCTTAAACCTCTTTAACCTCAAACCTCAAAACGACATTGGTTCAAAAATAGGTCCTCACAGTGGTGTGTGGGGGGGGGGGCCAAAGTCATGGTGACATCTTCTGTAATTCTGTGATTATCCTCGACTTTCCACTCAAAAGTTGTTGCTTTGTGCAACCTTTCCTGACTCGTAAGCAAATCAATATAATAGCTAGCAAACAACCTATATAATGCAGTGTGGCCAGTATGCATTAGTTTTGAAACCGCAAGTCCCACAACCCTTCCAGCGTTGCAGAACTCCAACGGGCCATGCAGTGGATCAGTGACAAGCACTGAAGTTGAAGAAGTCCTGCGCTTGAAGTTGCTTGATTACACTGTGTGGTGAAAAGAACCTTGGAAATGGACACCGGTCATTAATCAGGTTCCTTTCTTCCATTCAGGTACAGATGTATACCCAAAGCACACCAAACGCTAGAGTTTGTTACCTTATCCTGAACACGAGTTTTTTCCTTTTTTCGCGTCTACACATGTGTCACCCCGTTCTACAGCCACGGCACCACCCTGCTTTGCTGCAACCTCAGACGTCAGAACCGTTGATTTGTTGGTCTAGCTCCATGGAGGCTAGCATGGAGCCTGCCTGAAATTGAGCTGGAGTTTCAAACAGCTCTTACTGCGAACACCTTTTGCAAAAACTGGCCGAGCCTGTCGGTAGTTAGCAACCCATCAGGGGCCGCGCGAAAGAGTGCAAGTGAAACACACTCCAGAAACTATGAAATCCGTCTGCAAACTGCAAAGGGTCATCCCCTTTATCATACTCAAACATGCTTTCACACTGAGATGCTTGCAGAACCTAGTTACATGACAACCCATCATATTAATCATTAAATATACAGTAATAAAACACGATTAATAATATGTATCTGTGCAACTGGGTGGTCTCAAGGCTCGTGCAGCAGACCGCCAAGGCGCTTGTGGTTCTTCTTCACCCTCACCACTCTTCCTCAAATGCACGTATAATGCTGACCATTGCGCAAATACAGTCTTATGTTTCCTAGCCCATTCACTCTTGGAAGAACAAAATTTCTCCACAACCTTGCCAGGGTCAGAACCTGCATAACCAAATCGAATGACAATTACAGACGACTAACATGTGCAGAGAGGTGGGAACGGTCTGCTCCCTTGTTGAAGGTCCGCAACTACAGAATGATTTGGTGCTCAACTGAAAGCACGGAAAAAAGAATTACAGCCATATGGAGGCAGAGGCTATTTATCTGGCATCGCCGCGGGCAAAAACCGACATGGAATCCAGATGAATACATCTCTTGATCGCACCACAGGAGATCTGGTCCGACCAATTCGACTTTGATCGAACCAATTCCAACCACATTAAAAAATACATTAAACAAAAATTGCAGATGGAACGCCAGGTTATGAACCTCCTGGGACATACGCTTGTTATGTGGCTCGGCCTTCACTATACCGTTCCCTGGCGAAGAGTCCGCCGATACCGGCTTCCCCAGTTGTGTCTGATGCGCTGCGCGTACGGTACCTTGCAGGGCTGGACAAGCACTAGCCTCCCGGGCTGCAACAAGTGCATGCCAGACTTCAAGCGTAGGAATGGTTGCAGCAGCGTAGCTTGACTTGGTTGACGTTATGCTGCGCACACCAAACTTTTAGAAATTATTCCAGCAACTCAGGACTCCACAAGCGGATGAGGCCTATTGTGTGCACCTCTGAAAACCCGGAGTGTCACCTGTCACTTGAAACCCCACGTTGTGCAAAAAAGCGTTGACAGTGTTAATCAATAAATAACGCAGAAACATCTCACATTGTTTTCTTGTTGGGCTGCAATAAACAACATTGTCAGTGTCTTTCACAAAGAATGACTCTTGGCTATTGTGAAGTACAGTAACTACAGTTCTAGGTGTTTCTGCTGGTCGTTCAATATGTAGCTTTATGCTTCTGCTGGTTGCGATGCTTGCGTGGCCCGAGAACTGTTTCCCCGCAAACACACTGGTCCAAGATGAGCTTGCCTTAGCCTAGCTTGAAAGTGTTCGCGTTGCTCTTCCAACGTTTCTTGCAATCTCCTAATCGCCACGTTGTCTTCTGCTTGAACGTGTTGCTGAGCTTTTTGACGAACACGATGGATTGTGCTTTCAGTTGCGTTTCGCGCTGCGGTTATTAACTCTGAGGCTTCACGCTCGTAGAGGTGAAACGTCAGCCTCTTGCCTGCTCTCCACGGTTCCATGCAGGTTGTTGCAGTGTTTGCCTCAATGTTTCACTCGGACTTGCGAAATTGACAACATTACACCTCGTCCCTAACCATTTGTTGTACCTCTGACACGGACTCTTGGTGTTGCACTAACGCTTCGCTTCCGCTAGACTGGCTTGGTATATATAATATCAAAGTTGTTGCCATAGGGGGTTTCCCATTGTATCGTCTGTACTGTCCATAACCCTGTACGTCCGGTAAGCTACCTTTTCTACGTCTTGAGTAGGTATACTCTACAGTGCTCCGGGGTGACAGGAACTTCAACAAGTCTCTCTTTAGCCGTTTAGGGTCAACCTTGAGACAAAATGGGGTCGAGTGGCGTCGATCGAATCCTATCTGCTTGAAAGTTGGCACAAACGAATATAGGCCTACCCAAGCACAATAGAATTAAATGAATAGATCGTAGAAAAAGTTAAACATTGAATTAATATTGATGATAATGCATGGAGGAAACATACCTCCACCTTGCAACAATGGCCGGAAGCAGGGCAACCCCAACGTCTTGCTAAGGAGGGCCAGTCTGTGTGGTTAGAAGCTGTACATAAGTGTCACTCCTAATTCAACAACCCAAAGAATGCACACTATTCTGTTTGATGCAGTTCAATTGTTCAGCATGTTCAGCATGTGTCGCTAGGCCGCTAGGCCCACATGGTGCACGGTTTTTCAGCGAAGGCGCTGCTTGCCGTACTCGTCCGCAACACCATCGAGACTCACTCTGACAGTGTTGCTCGCAATGTTGGGCCGCAGCGCATTTGTCACCTTGGTTAGTGTAATGGTTAATGAAGATCCAACGCTACCCTGGAGCTGGGGTGCTGGTTTTACTGACTCAGCGGTGCCAAGAAGGGACAAGGCTATAATCGGGAAAAGTTTCAAACAAACGAATGACTCGGCATTTTTGATATGATTTGCACGTCAAAGAATGAATACAAGAAGGGCTACGCATGGGTTCTTTGTTCTTCTTTGGGCTTTCTCGAGGCCAACATGTGTAGATGTACTGTACCAGGTTTCCATGTGGGTTGAAGAGAGGTTGCATCCTACAAACTCGTATTCTACACACAATATACTCCCTTGCTCCTTATATGAATAGTCCAGAGCGAGTGGCGCCATAGTGGAAGTCAAAGGCCTGACCTGCCTCTGACAAGCGCGTGAGGCGGGACAGCCCAGTCATGGCCGTTGCCAAAGTGCCACTTGTCTGTGCAGTCTGTCCTTCATGGTGTACCCGTGGAACCACGATGACAACGAATGTACCAAAAACAAAACAAACGAAAAAACTGTCTCATTTCAGGCGAGGGTCTTGTCATGTTTGAGCGACCAGACCTTGCAGTGTGTGCCGTCCGCCCACTCTCCGTTGTGTGGTGCCTTAGCTTACACAGTGCCTTCAACCAAGGTTGATGATAGCCTAAGGGCTTAAGGGGGTAAGGTAAGCAAAGAACACAAACACGGCAAACTGTTGATTGGCTTTGTTTGGCTCGCATGGTCGATGCAGGGAGCACAGCGGGCCTGGTCAGGTTTCAGTGCATTTGTCTACACGACCACATGTCACGGGAGGGTACGAAAAGCATTTACAATAGCATTCTTGTGTTAAGGAGCGAAGCCGCAGCGAAGCCTGTGAAAATAATGCTAAATACGGGTGCTTTGATAAGACTAAGACTTATAAGATGAATATTCAATCTGAGAGGCGGTGAGAGGATCCCCGCGTTCGAATTGTTCACCGCTTGGTTTCTTGCAAAACAGCCATCTTACTAGATTAGGTATATTAGATATACTAGAACATGTTTCCGTCTTACTATATTAGACAAGTGTAATTACAACGTTCCTTCTCTCTCTCTCTCTCGGCAGCATAAAGTGAACATATATCTCACTCAAAAAGGCCGAGTCTACGGCTAAGGGTAGGGACTTACTTTGCAGCGGAATAAAGCACCTTTTCACACTCAAGGGGCTAGCGCTAAGCACAAGTGAACAGCTATACAAAACACATGTACCGGCTTGCTTAGAGCAGTCGAGTAGGAGTGCTCTACAAGCCAAACCGTGGACAGCATTCGCAAATGCGCAGCTGAAGACGAGCCTGTCTTGATCCTTGGCACAGCCGCAGACATGTGCTGTCCCTATGGCAAACACCATGCACGACCCTCCAGCCAGTAAGTCTTGTCATTTGGCCAGGTCAACAACTTGCACTGGATTCCAAATACCTTGAAGCACCACCAAAGCATGATGCCCTGCACGCTCGCACACACACCAAGATGTCGAAAGCGAAGGCAAAGTCAGTCAAGACCCAGTCAAACCCCCACTGGCCCTTCTCAATCTCACCTTTCCGCTGGAAAACTCCTCGGGCCGCGCTGCTGTCCAGGCACACCTCCATCTTGAGCGCGAAGCCAAGAAGCTAAACACTTCCTTCATAAACAGCCCTTCACTACAGGCTGCCACACCACCGTTGAACTCAGCTTCTCCTGACAAAAAGCAAAGCATCTGGAGGCTCCTGGCATAGCTGACCAGGAGGCAACCTGCAATCACTTGCAATTCGCCCAGTCTGTCTGAATGCACCTAGCGGATCCCAGTCTCCCCACTATTTGGCAACCAAACCCCATAGTCCTTGGTGCCCTGCAATTAGCACCAATCGACGCAGTCGCGCACCCTTGGCCAGCACCCGGGGGCTTGGTCTCAGAGTGTCTCCTTGGCGTCAAGAAGACACCATCCTCCATGACCTCCCGGGTCTGATGCCCGACAGCAGGCATTGGAGGACAGAGAACCTGATGTTTCATATGCCCCAGATGCCGGACGCTGAGGAGGTTGAGCAACGGACACTGGCACTGGGATGGTCCTGGCAATGTTCAGAATTGGGAGACGCCCTATGTGGTGAAGACGGTGACCTCATTCATTGCACAGCTCGGCAACGAAGGTGCGCTGAGGGCCTGAGGATTGAGTTTGAGGAAGTACCAATGTACTCATCCCTAAGCCTTCGATCAACGGGAGCGTTCCAGAAGCTCCTACTTCACCCTGAAATACGGGCCGACCACCCACACATCCCACAACATCTGGCCATGGTTGGTCAGTGTGAAAGCGAACCGCCTTTGATACCTCCTACGCGTCTTTTTGCGTTGCGTTGTTCAAGGCGCCTATGAGGCAGACGGCAGAGCTATCATCCCCAAGGGTGACACAGCTTGGAAGCGGGAATCTTCCTTGGGAGAAGTGTGACCAGTAATGAATACTTGCTGCAGACTTAGAAGGCACAGCGAGCGCAAGGAGTGTGAGGCGATTGGCTGACACCGCACGGCGCTACAACAAGGACTTGCTGGAGGTGATGATTGGAGCCGGCTGGGACCAGGGCACGACCATTGGAAGGCAGAGATTGCATTGCCCTCATCGTGAAGGTGATTTCCCTGTGAATTGATCAGGATCTTCATCAGTGACAAGGCCCACTGCGGAGGCAGGCACCTGGGTTGGTCACCGGCTCCAAGTTGGTGCAGCCATATGGGGATGGATACCATTTCTTGACTTTTGGCTGTTCGTCAACTGCCTTGACGTTCTTGTGGCCGTGACCCATACGGGCATGTTTTCTGCCTGCGTCCGCATCGGGGTTCTCGACCTACTCCTCGGTGACCGCTCTTTCCGACTCTTCGATGGGCGGCTTGCTAAAGGCCTGGGTGATTGGGCTTCTTCTCTGATGGAGGTTTCTCTCATGATGAGGGCCTCCTGTCTGGCATGGCTGGATCTTGGCGATGGTGGTTTTGCCTTCTTCTTTACAGCAAGGCACTGTAGTCAGCGTGGGGTTCTCCCTTCTCAGCTGTTGCGACCCTTTGCGCACTTTACGGCCATGTGTGGGCCAAGACACTTGTTGCATTGATGAGATATCTGTTCGCTCTGCAGTACCCGTTTCGGCACCGGTTCTTGTTGAACTTCCCCCTGGCTCCATGCTCGGAATCCGTTGAGCGGTCGTCTGATCTTGCTGGCAATGACTTGTTCCTGGCCAATAGAAGTGTTGCTGTATAGGCTTGGGCTCTCATGAAGCGACCTGCACGACGCCCCAGCGCTCTCCTCCAATGTGATCGCTATACGCGTCAAGCCTCTCCGGTTCTGCAGCATCCAACAACAGCATTGTTGTCTTGAAGGTCCGGAACGAGCGCTCCCAAGCGAAAATAATATATAGAGTCCGGCCGGGCACCGCGCGCTTGGACCACTCTCCTGCAGCATTGAGCACATAGGAGGTGAAGACTGCCTCTCGCAAATGACGTAGCCCATGGGGTCCGAAGACGTTGAAATCACAATAGGGCAATGAGCTGCTCTTCAGAAGTTGATTCAGCCCTGCCAGTTGGTCCTGTGAGGGCTCAACGTCCGCACTTGGATGGTCCCTTGTAGGTAATGTACCTTCGACCGATTTCTGTTTGCTCCAAGTTAAGATGTAGTTCCCGTTCCAGGGAGGGGTGCAGCGGTGCAGGAGCAACCATCGGTGTTGTAGGCGCCGACTGACCTAACTGATCTGGGAGTTGCCCCCAATCGAAGAAACGCAACTCTCCGAAAGATCTCGATCCGTGGATTCGGATCTCGTTCAGTTGTGGTGCCTCCGGCGGTTGTCGAGACCTTGAATGCTCCTACCACTGCATCCCACGCTGGGCGATTGATGAACGCAATGTCCCGGAGCTTGGACGGTGTTCCCAATGCTGCCATGAGCTGGTTATGGACTTCTCCTGAGGTCCCACCCCAATCCGCCACGTCCTGTAGAATTCATCGTGTTGAGCTCTGTCTCTGTTGTTGGATCCATGGCAAATCCGTCGTTGTGTAGCTTTTGGGGATGCCACTGCCAACCGTCTTCTCCGCGATCTGGTAGCAACCGCAAATTCTTCTTGCTATCAACGACATTCATCAGCACCTGCAATGCTCTGCCCTCAACACTCTGGGCGAACAGGTTGAAGAGGATGATTGCCTTCTGAATCAGAGTCTGGTAGCTGGTGTCCAACAGGTAGGTATCCCCGAGCTACAAAGACCCAAGCTGCCCTGTGAAGCTCTTCAGCTTCCCAATGGCCCGGGTGTCAATGACGAGTCCGCACCCACCAGCCTGTTGAGCAGGTAGAGGAGCTGGCTGCTGCTGCTGTACATGTTGTTGCGGTAGATCTCCAAGCTGCAAGCCTTTGCCCTAGGTGAAAGCTCCAGGCGGCGTCAGCGGCGCAGGTTCGGATGCCACGTGCGCTGCGTGCCACCCCCTTCGCGGGGGATTGAAGCCCACACCTCTATGACAATTTACAGGCTGTCCTGCTGCAGGCACCATGGCGAGCGCTCTACCCTGGCGAGGGCTCTAGTCTGTCTGACACAGGACCCGGAGCAGGAGCTCAACCCTGCTCCGCTACCATGCAGCGGAATAAAGCACCTTTTCACACTCAAAGCCGCTAGCGGTAAGCGCGAATGAACAGCTATACAAAACACGTGTATCGGCTTGCAGACTTCCCTTCTAGATGCGGCTGCGGTACGTGTGAGCTGTCCGCGTTGTCAAGCGAGATCTTAGGGTGGGGCGCCTCGATGATGCATGGCTGCCTCCGCTCCTCCTGAGCGGTGCGGCTATCGGCCATTCCTATTTAGGCTCTATATGTGTATGTGTATACATATATATATATACATATCATATTATTATATGTGACATGACGATTCTATGAAACTGACGTAGGTTGCACCGTGATGCCCTTGAACATCAGAACCCATGTCTAGTGGAATTGAAGCAATAGGAAAATTGCAACCAGCTGAAGCAAATGGTGGTCTTCCTCACGTTCGGCTCGGGGCTGTCTCCTGCGCATCACAAGCACTTGAAGGACATGCTAGTACAAAGTACAGTGCAGGATACATCATCCAAATGCACATAGGATAGCATGGAGGTGAGCATGCGTCAAGAAAAACGTTGCTTCGTGGCTGTACTCATGATTAGTGTTGTGCATTTGGAGCTTTGTGGGTGATGGTTGTCAGGAGGTCCAGGTTGATTTGTCTCGTGACTGACCTGTGATACTCCAAGCGGTGAGCTTTCAGTGATGGCTGGTGGTGTGTTGTGGGCTGATGGTGCTTGTGGTGCTGGTAAATGCACTAAGGTTTCTGGTCTCAGTCTCCGCTGGAGCTATGTTTAAGATTTGAATTACGATTGATAATTTGTTTTTGCCCGCAGTTATTGAATATTCAATCATTTGTCTGATGCTACTGGCCGACACTGCGGTGAAAGTTCTGCAGCTGCGCTTTTTCGGCAAATTATCTTTTGAGATCTGGATCATGGATGAGCTGTTGGTCTGCGCTGCTCTGTCCACAATCCTTCTATTTTAGGTTGCGGTCGGTTCACTATTAGACTATGCTTGGTGAATGGTTGGCCAATAGTGGTTGGACAGTTGTCGCTATGCAAGATCGTGACATAAAGGGAAAACACCCTACGTTTGTGGAAAAAGCGGACCGAGTGCATTCATTCCAGGAATCAAGAGACATTCTTAAACCATTGTCACAGCGGATGGTCTCCGCGGGAGTGACAAAAGCCATATGAATCATATGATGCCAAGTGTCATGGTGTGTCTGCGCTGTAAATTACTTCACAATGTGCAAGAACGACCGAGGCACCTGCAGTATGTGCACTGCCTGCGCGTCCGCGTTGAGGCGTTGCTTCCAGTTCATTTGCACCACGCAGAGGTGTCGGATCCACCACGTCCGCATCGTCTGCCTCCCAATCAAGTGTTTTTGTTGTCTTTGACCTTGAGACCTCTCTATGTTTTTTGTTTAACCTGATTACAGTACTTCTAAGGCAGAGCTAAGACACCCACGGAGATTGTGTGATCATCTGTCAGTAAACCAGCTCAGACTGACACTCAACTAATCCTTGACGAAGCGAGGAGAGCAACGGCTATCAACATGATCGAGCCTCGGATTGTCTCGGACTGCCGCCTTCCACTGCTCCGGGCAGGGCAAAGGAGCACGCCCTCTCTGACTCTGGTGACTGGCATCCATCCGCTGCCGGGACAATGGCAGTGGCGCCTAACGGAAGGTTCAACAGTTGTCGATATTTAAGATCAAGGTCACCCCTGATTCTCCCTTTACTAGTAGATTCTTGCTACGTTCGTAGCGATGCACTTGTTCCTAGTAGCGATGCCCTTAGCTACTAGTAGCTTCTTGCTACTAGTAGTAGTGATGCCCTTGTATAGATATAGATGAGATGGCGACTTTGCTTTGGAATCTCTAAGATGCTTTAAAAAGGCGCCTTGGAAACTTATTCTTTTAAGTCGCCTTGCCTGAGAATGGTCGAACTGCATCATCAGTCCCGTCGACACTTTTCGCAGCAGCACCCCCAAGAAACTCTCTAAATGACTTGTGAACTGCCGGCTGGATGGCCTGCAAAAGTCTGCAAGAGGCCCACGGTGGAAAACATGGATCTCATGAGATCTTGTGATATTGCATTTGGGAAAGTGATATCCGTGTCGGGGTTCAGAACGTGCCCCCAGTGGTGTATCTCCCTTTCCAGTGCAGTCCACTTGTGCAATTATATAAATGACATGCCCCCCGACCAAAAAATATACGTAAAAAATATACAGGCCGCTTAAGCTAACACGCTGACAAGCCACGAGCGAAAGCACTTGCAGAGCCAGGCAAGCAACGTGATAGGTGGCACAACCCCTCCAACTAGCTGCATCATACAATACGCCTCCCAAGGTTGCCTTGGTTGGAAGATATGGAGTCAAAACGCGCATTGGTTCATAGGATCACTACCTGTCTTTTCTGGTACCCCAAGTGTCCTTCCCATGGATCACATGAATGCCTTGTTCCCCATTGTTTGCCACCGCACGTGTTCTCGTGTTTGCCATTGTTTGTCACACACACTGATCCCTAGGTACATAATCGTCTCAAGTCAACTGACATCGTTCCTCCTTGTTTGCTAGCATGCACAGCTCACGGGGGGTTTGCTCAGAGACATGTCGTTCGTGTTCGGCACCTGTTTTTCCTGCTCTGGCCTTTCTGGTTTCTGGCTTCAATCAGCCGCCTGCGTGATCACGCCTTCCTAAACCAGCCTCCCTCAAATCTGAACATTTGAACATGAGGCAGGTCATCTTCCAGGAGGATGTTACGATGTTGTGCACCTGTCCGGAGTCTCTCCAGTGGGGCTCGTTCATTGGGACGAGGTTGTCAAAGAAATGCAACGAAATCAGGGCCACTGGATGACCAAAGTCCTAGATTGTTCACACAACCACAGGTCATTCATTCATTTATTCATTCGTTCATTCAATCATTCACTTCCCTTCACTTCACTTCATTTTCATTTTCTTTTTCATTTTCATTTTCATTTTCATTTTCATTCATTCACTCATTCATTCATTCATTCCTTCATTCAATCATTATTTCATGATTTCATTTCATTTCATTCATTTCATTAATTTCATTCATTCATTCATTCTTTATTTATTTATTTATCTATCTATTTATTTCATTTCATTTCATTTCATTTCATTTCATTTCATTCATTTCATGCATGTTTTCATTTGGTTCATTTCATTCATTCATTCATTCATTCAATCATTCAATCATTCATTTCATTTCATTTCATTTCATTGATTCATGCATTGATTCGTTCGTTCATTCATTCATTCATTCAATCATTCAACTTTTCAATCATTCATTCATTCATTCATTCATTTCCTGTCCTGTCCTGTCCTGTCCTTTCCTTTCCTTCTGCTTTCCTTTCCTTTCCTTTCCTTTCCTTTCATTTCATTTCATTTCATTTCATTCATCTCATTCTTTTCATTCATTTCATTCATCTCATTCTTTTCATTCATTTCATTCATTTCATGCTTTCATTCATTTAAGTGATTAATTTCCTTCATTAATTTCATTTCATTTCATGTCATGTCCATTCATTCGTTCATTCATCCATCCATCCATTCATGCATTCATTCGTTCATTCATTCAATCAATCAATCAAGCAATCAGTCAACCAATCAATCAATCAGTCAATCAATCAATCAATCATCAACACATCTCCCGGTTGGTATCTGATGTTTTTGTCTGGGGCCGCCTGGGCTGGCTGACGCGAGTGGTCTTTTGAACGCTGGGCAATGGGGAGTTGGCTCTAAACCTAATTGAATGTATACATTGCGCGCGCAAAACTTACAACCTGTTTGACTTTGTGGCGTCTTCATGTTGCGGCAACCAGCCCAAGACACGACAATGATGTTTAACGTACAGTGCTGATCAAGGTGCAGCGATAGCATATGACAACCTTATGCACAAAGTCACCGAGAGGAAGAAAGTGTATGCATGTCTGAACGAACAAATCACTTCTCCACGAAAGTCTTGCAAATGAAAACAGTGTCGAAAATGCATTGACCAGCAACGTAAATACAGAAAGAACTGTTGACTGCGCTTGGGCGCACATCACCTCCGAGTCTGACCACACTTCGAAGGTGACGCCTTCCTGAAGAACAGGGCGTGGGAGGGGATGTTTACGGCTTCACTTCACCCCACGGCAGGCGGCCATCATCAGTATCACTGGGCGATCTCGAGCACTGAACAAAATCAGGAAGGCCATTATACGCTCATTGACTGTTGCAATGATCTTCTGGTGGCAAGTTGACTGTGATAGTGTTGGTAGAAAATGTGAAAGCGCACCCGATTTTAAGATTGCCGTCCGATGTGCTTTTCTACGCGCGCGATAGCGGTCAGCTCAAGGGCCCTGTGAACCCAAATGGCAGCAGAATGTACCGTGGACAGAACTCAGCTATACAACGTCCATCAAACAAGGAAACTTCACAGTCAACCTGTTCTGCGAGTCTGTCCAGAAAGCTATGTACAATCTGACATCTAAACAGGAATTTCTACAAGTAGTTCCGTAGCGCGTTCTGCGTCAAAGGCAGTGAAACTCCTTTCGTGCGGCAAATCGATTTGCCTTCTGCGGTTCAACGTTCTGCTCGTCGTCGGTCTTTGTTCTTGTCAACTTGGTATACACACGATCGAAGGGCGGATAAAGGCGATCCGAAAACTGCAAGCGCGGAACGCAGGATCTCCTGATAGATAGGATCTCCTGATAGATTCCCAGTCCGTTCGGGTGCGCAGTTGTCCCTTCGTCTCAGCGATGAGGGCACGGATCGTGTCTCCGCTCTCAATTCCGGAATGTAGAGAATACGTTTCGCCTTGCAGTGTTGATCAGCAAACTCGCTTTATGGTCCTGGGTGAAAAACCTAACGGCAACATATGGTAGATGTACACGCCCTCATCCCTCATCTGCTCGACACTGGCCAAAAAATGCGCTCTGCCTTGCTGCGACTTAAACCCTGGCTCATTGCAGAAAGAAGCGCGCGGCGTCACCGTAATGATTCCAACGTTGCGCCAATCGGTTGTCTTCAAATGATTCCAGGGGCATCGAAACACGACAGCTTCGAGTTGCTTATGCGCCAAATCAATGACCCGGCTGCATTCATGTAGGAGTCCAACAGTGGCTCCATTGACGACGGTCTGCAAGTAGCTCACACTATAGGTTAGGTCTGGACGCCTTGCCTGGCAATCCAAGCTAGTGAACCTACCACCGAAAAAAGTTTGGTGATATCATCAGGTTTCAACTTGTCAGCTAGTTTCCTACCACTATCGATCTCAATGCGGCGAATGGTCCTTGCATTGTCTTTGACGTGAATCGTCAAGACACCATGCCTTTCCACAATACCGAAAAACGCTATCTTCTGGAGATCCCATCCCCTACCCTCCAAGCAGGGTATCCATGATCTCCGTGACTTCTGGCAAATAGCTGTAAAGCAAATCATCAACATGCGTGGTCAGCATTGCGGCGCAACGGCCTTCACTAGCTACGCTGCTAGCGGTGAGTCCTGCCTTCTGAGCGTTTGCTGACAGACGAAGCCAAAATGACCTGCCGCTGTCTGTGAGTCCATACACTGGAACTCGTACCAGCAATGCGGCATCCGGGTCAACTTGCGGCAATCCTCCTCGAGGCTGTCTCAAAAGCAACACTCTGTCCAATGGACCTATTTGGAAAAATGCATTACTCACATCAGCGGAACGCAGTTTAGTTCCTCTGACTGAAGCCCACGCAGTGATGATCATATGAAGATCACTGTCTCCTGCCAGAGAATCTGAATTCGGCTGCTCAAAGTTTCCACACGCCAACCGGCTCTTCCGCTTCGGCTGATAACATGGACCCACTGGCTGGGGATCACGACATGACCTTGCTCCAACAATGCCTCCTTCTCGGCACCTTCAATCACAACGGCTCCGACGTGCAAGAACTTCTCCCATTCCTTCTCCATTGCCTTTCGCAGCCCTTCCTGCGATTCTGGTGAAGCGGTCTCGAAGTCAATGCTCCGAGGCACTCGCTTTTGATTGTCTTCATCTGTCTGTGCCCAACACCCTGCTGCTAAGCTGGCAGTCGTCGAAGGATCCTGCTGCGCTAATTGGGAAGCTCTTTCCAAGTGTTGTCGGATAGACAATGGCAAATCATCCAAATTGCTTGCAACTTTCGGCCATGATGCTGGAGTCTCATTGGAAGATCTCCGGGGTAGATCCCTTGACTCCCTTGACGGTTCTGACTCAGGCTCTCCAGTCCGTGGACGGACAGCCCTTGGCAAGCCCTGCTGCTGAAAATGCAAGGCCTATACGGCGCGCAGTACCCCTCAAAGTCGAGATGTCCGGCCTCCTCGCTGATGTCTCCTCCATCTTGTTCTTCTTCAGGAAGTTTTCGAAAGATATGGGGGCTGACATGCCACACGTCATCGTCTTCCTCCGGAGTCGTTCTTCTTGAGGTGCATCTTGTTCAAACTCTTAGACTTCTTGACCTCTCATGCGGGCATCTAGGAATGATTGTTGACCTGCGCCTTCAACAATTTCGCCTGGCACAATTGATTCACCCTGCAGAATGCTGAGCGCAAATTACCACAAAGCAACTATAGGTTCTTCTGACCCTCTTGACCTGTCACTCTTGCAGGCGGCGACCATTGAGTACCTCCACGTTGGTTGTCCCCTCGAAACACTTCCGAGTCTCCTACAGAGTATGTGTGCTCGATGGTCGAAGAATTTCTGAGTAGTGCTTTTTGCATTGTCCGGGAACAATCCAAGTGAACAAGTGCCTTCTGTGCCTCCATACGCGCCTGACGCCGCAATGCAATGGGTCATACCTTGCTTCAATGGCTCCTAGCTGTGCCCATTGCTCTTCTGACACGATGCTTGGGGCTCCGCGGGGTCCCTTGCCTAATACCCATTGGCTTGGTTAAAATCCTCCGAATCGAATCTGCTCATTCTTCACCATACAGGCTTGAGACCGTCTCAACCTGTTCTCTGCCTGGGGTCTGGGTTTCCTGTCGAATCTTGCGATACATATCTTTGAGCAATCCTCCATGTCTCTCAACGCCGGCCTACTTTTGCAAAACTCCTCGATTGCGCAACCCCCGATCACAAATCATCTGCACAGCATGTCATCCTGCAAAGCCTTCAAACAAGCACTTGATGAACACTGACTTGGGCCTTGTTTCACAACGTGTGCCAATTGGAATGTCGATCCAATACAAACCATATTCAACGCCTGGAACTTGGTGCCTTCAACGTCAATCACTTCAAGCAGGTCAACACCCAAGGTGTGATTGAACCTGAAGCCCCAAGGCAACGAAGTCTTGTGTGTTGGGACCTTCTGGCTTGTGCCCTCGCACGTTTGGCAGCGACGCAATCGAACGCCTTTCTCAAAGTCTTCATGTACCGTAGCTGCGCGAAAAAGGTTAATGAGAACCTTTCGTGGAACACGTCCAAGCTGATGGCGCTTTTGCCTCACAGCAGTACGGACTCTCAGAGGGTGTTTGCACCATTCGCGTCTCCTTTCTGACTCCTCAGGAGGTAGTCCAGGAATGTCCACTTCGTCCAACAAAGTCTCCTCCTCAATCAACTCAGGAACTGGGTTGCTTGCACCAACGTCCTGGTCTCCTTCAACAGCATCCATGGTTGGAAGGTATTCCCTTCGATCTTCTTGCGCGAAAGCTGGGAATGCAGTGGACAGCAAATCTGTCACGGTCAAGTCATGGAGCAAATCCTTCAACCAAGAACCCATGTCCGAAGACAGTACATGGTCCATAGCTTTGCCCCTGCTCCAATCCTCAAAACTCTTCTGAACATGTTCACATGAATCCCAAAAGTTCAATTAAGAATGATTCTAATGGAGTCTGTGGCATGACACGCCGCTCCCAACGTGTTACATACCGTGGGAGGATTGACATCGATCGACTACAAAGGTATTGGACGCAATGGTCGTGGGCGCTCAGGCTTTCCGAACCCTCCATGACACACTTGCGTCGCGACGGCTTCTGACGGCTCGTGTGGTGAAGGTGGATCGAACTCGGTATCATTTAGATTGCGCCACCTGGGGGCTCCACAACATCTGAATCACTTGGACCCACGAATGCAGTTGGATTGGCTCGAAATCCATGCAAGCTAGGTTACCACACGGGGTCTCACGGCTTGTTGGGGAAAATTCGGATAGTCAACCTTTGGCAAAACCTCTTCCAGCTTAATTCGAAAACGGCTCGAAATTCGAGATGGCAATGGTGGAGTTGGGGGAACCCTAACAGAGACTCGAGACGTCCACACACTCTCCTCAGCTTCCGAAATTCGCAAAACTTTTGTCGGCGTTCGACGGCGGTAGTTGAAGGTCACTTGATCGACCCAACCAACATCAGGAGGCAACACCTTAACTCCATGCCCACGCGATTCTCGACCATCTTCCATGGTCCAGGCGGTTCCGCGTCAGAATTGCGGGGTCTGAACAAAAGTCGTCTTCTGCCAATTGCTCATGGTCTTCTTGTTTTTGGGCTAGCCGGATCCTTCGGATTCCGGACGAATCCAGCTCTAACGCCATCCGTGGTCTTTCTAATCATCGCCCCAACTGTGGTCAGGCTCATAGAAGCCGCTCTGTGCTCTGCGGCTGTCCACGAGACTCTGTTGGCTCCAAACGATTCCAAGGCGAGATGGCAAATTGGTGGAGCGATGCGAACATACCTTGCAGCACGAGGGATCGCAGGTCGTGAGATATCACTGCCACAGGCACTGGTGTAGGCTGTGGTGGTGGTGGTGGTGGTGGTGGTGGTGGTGTTCTGGTTAAGGACGTATAGCTGACAATGGAGCTGCCTCCACTGGTTGAGCAGTCGTTGAGATCATGCTGTGATCCTGGATGATCATAAGCGAGCGGCCAACGTTGCAGCATTCTCGCCGTTCACCTCCACTCCAGTGGCAAGCGCCATGGTGCCATGGTGCACGACCTGGGTCGAAAAGCCATCATTCCAGGCTATACAGCGCCGCCTGTACTACCGACCTGTGACGGCCGCTTGCGCAGAGGTCTTTTCGATGGCGTTGAATCCAGTCACGGATACGTGGATGTGTCTCGATGTGACATCGCCATGTCTCAACCAGGGTCGCGAACATCCTTGAAGTCGATCCTGAGGATATATAGGACGCCTCCCTGTCGAAACGCGGGACGTCGGCCTCGCAGTTGTCTATTGCGATCTGAGCCTCATCTCTCGTCCCAGGTCTCAGACCCACAAACGCCTCTAGCAACGAAATTTCAGTACACCTTGGAAATCCTGCACGGCATTGATCAAGCCCCCAGACAATGAAATCATCTAAAGATCTGTCTTGCTGCAACGAAAGGTGGGTAACTGGCGACCTCCAACATGGGCGGCACCTTAAGTTGGTAAGTCCTTCACTAGGCCTAAGCGGGACCGTGCATGGAGTGACAAAAGAATCGGCGATCGATCCTCTTGGAGATGGTGCGATTCAAGGGTTCCTCGGATTGGATCCTAGTTGTCTTGCGTGCAAAACCCTGCAACCTTGGGTCTTGTTTGCCTGACTCCCAAGACCTTCTTTTGATGCCCAGCCAACTTCCCTGCTCCAGCATGATCTGGTCTTGGAATGTAGCTTCTTGCAGCAGTTCATGAAGTGGAGTCTGAGTCATGGAGTCGGGCGACGGCGAACATTGCCGTTTCGACCAGACCGCTGAAAATGCCCATGATCCTTCCTACACCTTCAGGAATCAGAGCGTCTTGATCATCACTCACCTTGTCTTGGGTCGCGCGTTCATCAGCTTTTGCCAAGGCAACTCGTCCCCGACGCAGTTCCATTGAATCAATGAACGAACAACATTGGTGGGTCGAACGGCTTGATCCCCGATTATTGGTGGATTCATGTGGACACTCCTCTGGCTTGAACTGGGCCTTCTGCTCTTCTCGGTAGTCGAATGCCCACAACGCAAACAGGTGCGACATCCCATGTTCTCTGGCAGTTCATGACGCTTCTGAGGCAACGGCCGATAAGGCGGCGTCGCCTTTGCTGAACCCATCTTGGTCTACCAGGCAACGTGGGTGGTGATTGAACAACGTTCATCACGAAGGTAAATCTCACCCACTGAACTCACAGAACTGGTCAACCCATTGCACATTGCACATACTGCTGTATACCTGGAGCAGCATGAGATTCCTTCCTTGCCCCAAGGTAAAATTGTGGTCGCCTATGCAAAACGCCCCAAAAGGTTTTCCCTGAATTGCCCAGTCTGGAACACAGTGTCGAATCCCATGGGGCGCTCGACGCTCGACCGACGACGGTGTCACTCGAGTACCTGAGTCTGACGAGGTGGCTTTGTTGGCACGAACCATGGACGGGGACGTGGACCTTTGCCGGACGTTCGGGATGGAAGGCCATCATGGAGGCGTTGTCATGCTCTGTTGAGGCGGCAGCTGTGATGCATACACAAACCCTTCATCTTCCGACGATCTGCCCAGTGTCCGATACCTCCACGACGAAGACACTGGATTTGCACTCACGAAGCTTGGCACGGCGCAGCTCAATGCTCATCTGGCTACGAACAACTTTGCCCTGGCCTTTGCCTTTAAAGCCTTTCTTGCCAAAACCTTTACCTTTACCTTTGGCCTTTCCGAATGCATTGAACGCAGCGAGCTGGAGTTGGATAGCCTCACCTGCTTGGCGATCGCCGGCCTCTTCCAGGTCCGACATAGCATTCAAGGCAATTGCTTCTTCTTCATCTTCAAGATAATCGAACTCCTGCTCCCTTCTTCATTAAATCCATCTCCCAACCAGGGAGTCGCCTTCACCGAAGTTGGTCTATATAATGTCTCTTCCATCTCACGTTGACGACGAATGCTCATCCACATCAGAGTATGAGACATACACAGAACGGTACCTCTAGTGAAGCCATAGAGGGCCTTGTCGATGAGCCACGCCTCATCTTCCACCACCACTTGCAGTTGAGACATAATCCTGAGTGGCTGAACCGCCACAGGAGCTCCTTGAGACTTCAAGACAGGCTGGTTTCACATCCAGCAACGTCACCCTCCATGATTTGCGCGCCGCCTGCCTCAAAGAGGCGGATCCGCATCATCCGACGCAAGATTGCCGCAGATCACGGCCCTGGAGCGCTTGGCCCCAGTTCCTCCTTTGCGAACGCACACCATTTTTCTAGGCACTATTTCTGTGTCTGGAGGCAGTGTGTCTCTCTTGACTGGTCAAACTGCGGAGGTCCGCTTGACGAGGACAGCGTTTACGTATTGAAAGGATGGCTTGCAGTCGGGTTCGCTCACCTCACTCAGCGGCACCGTGACGGTCTGCAGCGTCCCCACCACGGCTTGTAGGGCACATAGTCGAACCCCCCTGAACTTCTCCAGGTTGGCCATCTCGGTCAATTCCGACTCGGTGTCATCCCGTTCCAATAGCTCTCTGTCTGGACGGATGAGGACTCTTCTTCGTCATTAGCATCTCTTTGTGATTGTCTCTCCAAGCGCAGATAATAAAGCAATGATCAGCATATGAAAGGCCAAATTTGCACTCTGGTGGTTGTAAAGCGCTCAGCAACTCTTCTGGCGATTTCCTTTTGGGCGCCCTTCGTCTGGCAGGCGCCGCTGCTGATGAAGCTCTTTCACCTCCTTTCTCCTCTCCTTCATCCTGATTCTTGTCTCTTGCGATCTCTTCTCCTTCCACCTCTCGTTCCTCCACCTCTCGTTCCTCCATTGGCACATGGTCCTGCTTCTTGTCTTCTGTCCTCTCTTCTCCTTACATACGCACATTATTCTCCTCAGGCCCTTTTGCTGGGACCTCTCCTTCTTTTTCCTTTCCTTGTCCCCTTCTGCTGCATTCTTGATAAAGCTTTTCAATAGTCCTGCCTTCTTTTTGGGCATGGCCTTTGTCTTTACTCTTCTTGGGCGCCACTTGGTTGTCCTCAGGCTTGCCCATCTTTTTCTTGCCTGTTGTTTCCTTTTCTCCCTGTATTTATTCAAATCCTGGTTGTTCTCTTCGTCTTTTCCCAACTCTGATATGAATTCTGAAAAGTCTGTGCTCCTTTAGCAGCAGGTCTTGCAGGATTGGCGTTGGGATGGTGGTGTCATTATCTTCTTCAAAGGAGCTGCCCGAAAGCATTTTGCTTTCAGACGTGGCGACAACCATTATTTGTTGCAAGCGGTCATGCTAGGAGCGTGGCAGTGAACACATTCCACACCGCTTGTCGCCTGTGGCCAACATTGCAGCACCTTTGGTTCACAACAAGAACCAGGATGGCGTGATCACTTGCCTGGTTATGCTAATATAGTCGCGGACGCACGCGACGCATGGTGGCAAATATTCCAGCGTAAAGTTGTCAGCCAGCACCTCTTCTGACATGAGCCCTGCAGCATCCTTGTCAGAGAGGTCGTCACCAGCTGGCATGGGCATGGTGGCATGGCCCGCACAAAGAGGAAACTCTGTACTTTGAATTATATTTCCTTGCTTTGTCCATCTTGGCGCCTAGCTTGAGATGTCAAAAAGCACCAGCAACGAATTCTTTTGAGAGCGGACGGTCTGACTCCGGCTTAAGGCTGACATGGTCACGTCCCGAATCGAACCTCAATCATTGGCCGAAGGAAGTGCGGGGAATGTCTTGCGTCTGGTCCTGGCTTTGGGCGGGGCGCTCGCCGAGAAGCGGCCGTGGCCGGTTTATATAGCGCTTGTGGAAGTCATGTACGGTGGCCAGTGTTGGCAGTTGTGGACGTGAAGGCCAACCAGACCGAAGCGGCTAAGATCAACGGTATCCTCCCGCACCAGAGTTAGCCAGAGGATCGAAGATCATAAAACCTTGATTTCGACAATGGTTTTTGGATCATGCTTAAAAAACATCGATCTCTCAAAAACTTGGACCAAATTTTTGATATTGAAACTTGAACTGGAGATTGTTATTTTCAAGAACAAACATACGAAAAGAAAATTAGTATTTTTCGCTGAGATGTCAATATTCTGTGGCATCTCCTGGCCTTGTCTTGTTCGTGCGCCATGAAAGTTTGTCTCACCAAAAGGTTGTGTCTCCAATGTAGGTATTGAAGGGGCCACACCACCTTCTGCCTCACGCTGCTTTGCTCGATGAGCTTGTCCAGCATTCTTGTTCGACGATGGGGACGACGACGGAGCGCTTTTCGGGAGCTTGCTTTTGGCTTGGTGTTCTCCCTCTGCGAAACTCCCAATCATGGCAGATTTGGTCTCCCAATGAGTACCTCCTGAATTCCTGTCGGGACTATAGCGAAGTCCAGCAACCGACATTCTGTCTGTCCTTTTGCGGCAATTTCAAGAACACTTGGTTGCAAACTTTCTTGGCGCAAATTGCTAAAAACGAATCTACGGGATTGTTATCCGGCGCGCAGTGGGGCGGAACCAGAACCTGCTCCGCTACCAGTGGCGCTTTTCTACGTGTGCGATAGCGCGGTCAGCTCAAGGGCCCTGTGAACCCAAATGGCAGCAGAATGCACCGTGGACAGAACTCGGCTGAACAACGTCCATCAAACAGGAAAAGTTCACAAAAACAGTAGTTAGCTGAATAGCACCCAAAAAGCGAGTTTTGGGAGTTGAGTTTGGCACTAAGCAACCTCCTACTCTGTCCCAATAGGACCGGTGGCACTTGCTCTGAAGGGTTCATTGCGAATCCATCAGCGCCAGCGTCCTGTGACATTTTGTCAAGCGTCAACTGCCACAGTCACGTCAAATGCAATCATCGCAGATATTTCGCCAAACACTGCCCAAGCCTGCAGTCACCAAAACTCAGGCTGAGTCTGCGTTTGGCCGAACACTCAAACGCTGCAAGTTCAGATTTTTTTCGACATGTTGCCAGAACAAAACGGCTGCACGTGAAGTATACGCGTGTGTTTTGTTGAAACCGGCCACATGTTCCACCACTGAACCTGTCCCAAATGCTGGACAATGAAATTGCGCTAATTGGGGAACAATCAAGCTAAATGTCTGCCCCATCTCACTAACCTCAGGTCATTCCTTTCCGTTTCGATGATGCCTTGCTGCTCGTCACGTGTCATTAGCGACTTGCACAGCTGCAGTTTGTTTTTTACGTGGCCGATTCACAACCTTGCCCAACCCGCCACGGATGCCTGGTCAACGAAAATGAGCCCCAACGTGGCAAAAACCAGGTGCACCGAAGCCAAGAGCACGCACGACCAAAGGCCCAGGCGCAACAAAACCTTTGTTCATCACTCACCAGCTCACTTTCGCAAATCAGTCTCCTTTTTCCAACAGCTAATGCATATGTAAATATTCAAATATATGTATAATATCAGTATATAGATACAGATATAGAAATATATATATAATATATGTAATACACACATACATACATACATATATATATATATATGTACAGTGCTGGAGATTTGCCATTTGCGACGGATGCCTTGCAGCAGCCGCGCTTCTACCATTTGGGGCGCATGTTGCTGCTTGCTCAATGATATTTCACAGGCTCAAGCCCAACTGCATGCCAGCGCTAGGCTGCAGCCGCCCAGCCTGCTGCTCTCGCAAGTGTTCCTGATGATGACCCCATTGCCTGCAGTCATTTGGAGCGCGAAATTGCTACAAGCTGATGGCAGAACTTACGGTACTGTGCCATGTCAAAGAATTGGGCGCGCGCCGCCACCGGTGAAACTCGTTCCCTTCTGCTTTGGACATCCTTGCAGCCCTGAATTTTTTCGCAACTCCCGAATGCCGAATGCAAAATTGCGAAAAACGGTCCTCACAACCGGCGCCAAAATTGAGGCCGAAATCCGGGCGCCATTTCTCTTCCACTGTCACAATGCGGCCAACAGTTTGAGCCCTCGTGGCGGCCTCGCTTTCTGATCCTCTTTTGTGAAAATTTTGCCGCCTGTCCGCCCATCCTTCCGGAGTTGAGCAACCTGCGCATGGGCCACGCATGTACGTTGGCGGCAGTGCTTCCGGGCGCGTCTGCCACGCTACTGCGCGACCTATCTTTGCCGTTGCCCTTTGTTGCTGTCGCGTAGTCAAACAGCTTCCTACGCGTGTGTTTCTGTTGCAAACTTGCCTGGGCGCAATAGCACATCCAAGTTTGCGAAGCACGATTGTTTTAATCAAACAAACCCAAATCAGTCATCATTGGAGGTGTGCACTGGACGCTGCGCAGCCTGCTTACTGGCAGGGCAAGCACACTAAGTGCAGCGGTCGCGACATCACTAGCCAGCACGCTTGCTTGCTGACACAAATACACACACACAGGGCCAACCAGTTGGAAGCTGATCTGCAAGCCGAATTGCGGTCTCATTTTTGGACCTAAATTGCAAGAACAAAAAGTTGCAAAAACTCATTCAAAGGAAGCGTTCTTTTGAGAATTGGCAGGACCTGCTTTGGTGGCCCTTGTCTTGCAACCCTTTCTTTGGATGGCCGCAAGCAACTTTTTCCCTTTGTGGGACTGCAGGTACTACAGGTTGAGTAAAGAACGAAAAGCGCGCCAAATCTTGCGCAGCCGCAAAATAGCACATTTGAGATCACCAAATGTTGTGCCTGCCACGAAAAATGAAAGCAAAGGTTTGCCAAATGCTGCGCGCGCCATGAAAAGTGCAAAAAAAGGAAATTTGAGGTTCACTAAATGTTGCGCCTGCCACGAAAAATGAAAGCCAAGGTTTACCAAATGCTGCGCATGCCATGAAAAGTGAACACATAGATTCACCAAATACTGCGCCTGCCACGAAAAATGAAACTTCAGGTTCACCAAACGCTGCGCATACCACGAAAAATGACAACTTCAAACGCACGCAGCGGTGTGATTATGAGATAGTCCCTTACATTGCGTTTCACGATTTCAGCGGAAAGCCAGCGCGGCCAAGATCGAAGTACCCCCCACACGAAAACGCTAATCATAACTTTGGAATCCAACGTTACGATCCGTTTTGGGCGACAGTTTCACCCAAAAAAAGTGAAAATCATAACGTTGGGCGCGGTTAAAAAAGAATCACATAGTCTATGTTTAAACGCGTCCAACGTTACGATTTCGACTTTTGCCCCACGCCTGCCATGTAAAACGAGCATAACGTTGGATTCCAACGTTACGATTAAGCGTTTCGCCCCACGTTTGGCCACCTGGAGCTTCAAATTCCTTGCGCCTGCCACGAAACATGAAAGCAGAGGTTGGCCAGACGCCGCACCTGCCACGAAAAGTGGACACAGACGCTCACCAAAAGCTGCACCTGCCAGGAAAAATGAAACCAGAAGTTTACCAAACGCTGCGCCTGCCACGACAAATGGAAACAGAGGTTCACCAAACACTGCGCCTGCCACAAAAAATTGATTTAGAGGTCTACCAAACGCTGCGCCTGCCACGGAAAATGGAACTAGAAGTTTACCAAATGCTGCGCCTGCCACGCAAAGTGGAACTAGAGGTCCACCAAATGCTGCACCTGCCGCGCAAAGTGGAACTAGAGGTTTGCCAAATGCTACACGCGCCACAAACTATTATCAAATTAGCAGTTCACCACATAAAAGTTAAAAAGAATTTCGAACTTCACCAAGTACGGCGCTTACTGCGCGAGAAATCAAAGGCATTGCAGTGGAGAAGGACGCCCAAAAAACATGCGCATCACCGTGCCTGAACTTTATACCCGCGTGTTCAATAAGATTGTTTCCACGCCCGTCACATCACGTGGAGCATCTTTCTTGCACACTGCCCCTTTCAACGCCTGTATTTGGGAGCTTGCTTCTGGGCCCTCCAAAACTGGTGCTTTTGGCTTCAGCATGGTGTACCCTCACAGTATACATACATTGCCCCGTCTCTGCGCACAGGGGCTCGTCCTAGCTACTTTGGCCACCACCTGACTTAGTCCCAAATCGTGGAACAACTTTCCAGGAGTGACTGAGCACAACCCGGATCCAAAAAGACATATGAACTAGGGGTTGGGAAAAGGGAAGGGTGCCTGACGCTGCTGCTCCTGGTGGCCTATTTCAGAGTCGTTATTCAGAAGGGATAACTATGTAGGAAGACACCAAGGCATTAGCCGAGCCATTGCGAAACGGATGTGGATAGGGCTGCGCGCATCAAGTCATAGGTATCCCGCCTTTGCGCGTGAGGACCAGTAAGTTGCACCAACCGCTTCCACGTGCACAAGCTGCATCATGTTGAGGCGGAGCACCGCTATTACCAACATGTATGTGTTTGGCTCATGAGGAGGAAGGTCAGGAAGGACCGAAGGACCTGTCAAGTCCGTTCCTGATAACCATGGTTCTATCTTGCGCCACAGAAAAGGCAGGCCTTTGTCGATGTCATACTGCGGAGACCCTCTGCAAGTGAAGCCCGCGCGTCGAACTAACAGCTCTTGTCGCGCTATTCTGATTTCTTCCAGAGTTCCCACCTTGGTGGCAAAGTTGATGCTTGGACCTGAGTGCCTGGCCTGCTACGGCACTACAGGCGCCTTCAAAACTTTTGCGCACTGCCCCCACAACCCGTAGAAACTCCAAGCCCGTGCCGTCACTCGCCCCTTGCCCATCGTCTCAGCGCCCATTCTGTGAACTCAACAAAAGCCCAGTTTTCGAACCTGTCTGAAGTCTCGTCAAGGAAGTCACGATGCTCCATGTCACGATCACGAGGACCCGGGGTGGGTGGCACTAGCCCCTCATTTTCTACAGAGGAGGGTAAGCCAATTGAGACCCCAACGACAAGCGACGATCCCGGAGCGCCGCAAGCGCATAGTTGCCCACACGTCCCCTTGCGCTCTTTGAACCTCATCTCGAAGCATTTCACATTAGAATTGAGCCCCAATGCCACAACCCAAAAAAATCGGGCCGGCGCCTTCAACTTCCCACCTTTGCAATGGATGGGCCTATTCGACCCCAAATGCTCCATCGTAGTGACAAAAGGCAGCAATCACAGCACTCTGTCGCACTACGGCCAACACATCTTCTAAAAGCAAGACCTCTCTTGGGCTCGCCTTCCCTGAGGCGTGAGCTCGCCCAGCACGACCTGCGCATCCGTCCATCATCCTATCCACTGGCTCCCACGCTGGCCATCGTCTTGGCCTTGGCCTTGGGCTGCCGCTTTGGTGTTTGCCGTTCGAGCAAAAACAATTTTCAACGAGGCATTGCTGGAGGGCACCAGGCCAGGGGTAGTTCTCAGCCCGTCTCCATCCCAGTTCTATCTTCATTGGGTATTTGGGATGCGGACATTCACGGCTCCTGTGCCCAATCTCTCCGCATTTGTGGCACGCCTTGTTCTTGACCTTCTCCGCCCAGCCCCGCTTGTAGTATCGGGGGAGCTTCTTCACTTCCGCCATTGGCTTGCAGTGAGGGTGATATACTCGCTCCCTCCTTATAAGTTCTCCTCACCCTCACTCTCATCAGGCATGATCCAAAAGATGTCCCACATAGAAGCGCTCCCCCATCTCCAGCATGGCCCCCAAGCCAAGCAACTGTGTTCGATAGATGCCAAAAATTCAATCATCTTCCAGCTCTTTAAAACGTTAGGTTGCAACCTAAAATACAATTTGTCATACCCCAAAATTTGCGTAAACTAATCTACGTAAGTGTTCACCGAAATCTTCCTGAGTAATTCACAAAATGCAAATTCTTCGATTAAACAGCTTACAATTTTCGCAGGCTCAGGGCATCTTCTGGCCCGGAGCACACCCCACCGAAGAAATCTCACCCGATCACAAGTTGATCTCGATGCCATCCCAAGAGTTCCCTGAAGTGGTCCATGACTGAGACCGATCCCCAAGTGAGGCTCCCACTCACCGCTGCCACCTTCCGAGCCCCTCACCCTCGGACACACCATTGAGCTCATCCTCCTCCACCGCATGGGCCTCATGGTATAGTGCGACGTCATGCCGAAGGGCTCGAGCAGCGCAAAGTCCCCCCACATGCAGCCGCGCCCCACCGCTGCCAACCACGTAGCAGGGTCGCCGTGGCCCCCTAATCGAACCTATGCTCCGCTGCCACTGAATTGTGGCGGCGGTCAAAAACCTTTTCGTGACTCGAGCCCCCGGCTAGGGTAAAAACCGGTCGGTCCGTCACGGCATCCAGGGTTCGGCTTTACTATAATCATATTCTGTATAGTATATAATATAAATATAACAGTTTGCTCCATTGAGCTCATCAACTAGAAGCCCTGGGGAACATGAGAACACAGTCAGTCAGATTCCAAACAAGTGGCACAACAGACTTCTCTCTTCAGCGGCTTCGGGAGTGGTGTGAATTGGGTGACATGGCCAGAGATTGATCTGAAGTTAGACTGACCTACTCTACTTGCTCTGCACATTGCTTCTTATGAAGCAATGGACTGAAGCCTGAGTCGTCAAACCCTCATTGTGTGGCGACACTAGGGTGGTCCGGATCCTGTTGAGTTCAGCAATTCCCGCATGACACCACCCACAGTGTTTCTTGTTTCAAGTCATCTAGACTCTAAGCATGATCCTGGTCACTATACAGTCACCAGTCGCCCTAGTCTGGGCATGATTGTCCCACAAAAACAGGGCCTTGACTATTTCCAAGACACTTGCTGTGTGACCAGGCGGCCCAAGCCCCCCACACTGACCAACACTCCAGCCGTCTGCAGGTCCCAGCCCTGACTCCGAACATACAAGGTGAATCCTGGCACTCCACGTCACGTTGGAATAGAATGGAGCACATGGACAAAAAGTGTGCTCGAACCACTAACGTGTGAAGGTCACCATCATTAACTAACTTTCCCAGCCTTAGACAACCCCTGGCTGTCGGGGTCGGAAACTTCGGAAACACTCAAGTCGTCAGCAGGCAACTAGCCAGCCAACAAAAGAGCGCCGGCCAAAAGGCTGGCAAGAACAACAGATTTCAAGACTCTGAATAACCTTCAAGAAAGTGGGTTTCGCTGCGCCCTCAGGATCAAACATGCAGCCTTTAACTATCTGTAACTTCAGAACTTAAGGTGAGCCCCTCATCATGTTGCCACCGCACTAGTCCGTTTGGCAATGAAGCCAGCACAGTACTGAAAAGATCTGAACAAATGACAGCTTCATCGCCTGTGCACATCCCACTTTTCCTTCATATGTTCTGGAACATTTTCTACTCCCTCTCGTCACGAGAAAATAGACGCCTGTCCTGCCCAAGCAAATGAGGAAAGGCCTCCACATAGAGCTGGAAGCAAGATGCAAACAAGAACGTAGCTGACAGACCATGGAATGGTTTCGAAGTCCTCCTCTTGGAAGCTAAAGGAATCCGGGTCGGGTTGCTGATCAGTATCGGCCGACATGGCTAGGAGCGCCCCATCAATGTGCAGCCGCTTGCTTGTGCTTTGCAATTCCCATGCGTCCAAACACATGTTGTGAAAGCCCTCGTGGACAGGCTTTCAAGCGCCCCTTTTGGCCGAACGCGTAGCGATTTATGGCTGTAGGCCTATATGGCCGCATGAGTAAAAGACATGCCTCAAGCCGAACGATCCGACACTGATGCCAACTGCTTCGTTTCACAGCTGATACCTTTCTTTTCTTGGCTCAGTGTCGGTGATCTGCTGAAGCACGTGACAAGGACTGCCGCATGCAATCCAAGAGGACCGCGAACATTTCGAAGTTCGCTCATCTTCACGCCGTCTTCAAGGCGTCTCCACTGCAATGCATGTGCACCTTCAAAACATGCAAAGGTGGTGCGAAAGGGAAGCTCAGCTTGCTTGAAGCGAGGCTCCGGAGTTCGGTAGGAGCGAGCGTTCAAACAAACATGAATGGCAAGGTCATCAGACACTCGGTGCCAACCAGCTTGCTTACTCAACTTCATCACATGGCCGAAAATGGGGTCTGTACTTTCAAAAGGTTCCCCAAGGTCACTACGAACATCAGTCAGGACCACCTTTTTGGCGGATTTGCCTTTCGAACTTTGTTTAACAAAGCTTGGCGAGTAACTAATGCACCAGCGACACTCGTCCATGATGCGGAGCAACTGAGCATTGTCCATCTCCTTCGTTCCGCAATCGACGAAGAGGTTTTCTGTCGAGGTCCAGCGGATCATGGTGTTGCTGCGGGCTAACATGGTGCGAATCCATGCTATTGTGAAGGCTAAGGATTTCTGCGATCCATAGGACGGGGTTGAACTGGAGCTCTTGTCATAGGCATCCTTTGAGTCGGTGACAATGACCATGGAGATCGAGTCTGTGCTCAGCTCGAAGGGTTTCTTGTCCAACGGATGCCCACATGCTTCTGCCACAACTCCTCTGCAGTACTGCCCTGCGTCCATTGCTTCTTCAATGCCCATGAGCTCTGCAGCAAAGGTGGATCTACAGACGCGTTGAAGTCTGTGCGACCTCGCGTCTAAGATGGCAAATTGGCCTGGCTGGCCATCCAACAACTTGCGATCCGCCAGAAGCACATAGTAAGAGGCCTGGCTGTAGACTTTCTCCAAGCTCTCACCCTGAGCGGTTCCGGCCTTGGTCATGTTGCCCAAGGGGGCGTCAGAAACGACGACGATGCCAGCGTCTTTGAGGTTCATCGGGCGGAACTTCAAGGCAAAGTTGGGATTCTCTTTCACCTTTCTCACAAGCTGATTTGCACGAAGTAGAGTGCCAACCGTCGGGTGTGCAGATTCACCTTGTAGGCTAGAGAGCTGGAAAGCAACATCATAACGGATTTGCGCAACCAACCATTGCAGTGATCCCAGAACAGCACGGAGTTGCTTGTGCTCTGAAGGACACAATGGGGTTTCCGGCTTCTTCTTCCTATCCGGAGCAATGCGAACAGGTTGCAGGTTGGAGTGGTACTCGTCCATTGTGACGGAGATGGTTCCATCAGGCAACTGCTCAATCTTCTTGCCGCAGTAGACGAAGGACTTGCTGGAAATGGATCCAAAGCCCAATTCTGCACCCAAGGATTCCAACGTTCCTTGAGCTCTTGAGTTGCCACCCATGAGGAGGTCATCCACGTGGGAAATCATGATCCCCTCCAAGGTAGAGCCATCGCTGCTCCACAACATCCACATGGCGTTGTCCAAAGCTGACAACTTCCAGCCTCGCTTTAGAACTGCCTTGTTCAAGCGCTGGTACCATCTGCGCGGACTGTCAGCCAAACCAAAAATGCCCTTCTTGACTCGGCAGAGGCCGAAAGAGGAAAAAGGCAAGGTAGGTTCATCTGCATGCTTGGTCTTGATGTTGGCGAGGTACAGCACACGCTCTTCTGGACCAAACTCTTCACCTTTCAAAAAGGCTGATTTGATGTCTGCTGACCATAGCGTCCATTGCAGGGAAGCAGTGTAAGCTAGAAGCAAGTGTTGACTTGTCCTGGATGCGGTTGGAGCGTCGCATCGAATGCCATAAGCAGAGATGTCCTGGTAACCCGGAACCACCAGGCGAGCATTCGCCAAGAGCGGGAGCTGGTTCTTCTCTGTTCTCAGGCCGTCGTTCTTGTCCACCATGACGAACCTAGGGACTAGTATTCTGTGGCTCTGATTCTCAGCTCGTAGTCTTGCTCTGATGCGCATTGCTTCTTGGTCCGGCAGGATCTCCACAGCGTCGTTGTCGGTCCAAACTGACCAACCTTTCTGAGCTGCTGCTTGGAACTCCTTTTTCTCAAACTCGGTCAACGAGTTCCAGTTCTTCTCCTTCCTGGCCGTGAGGACAGCTAACACTTCAGCCGCAGCATCTTGGTTGCCCAAGGGCCAAAGTTGACCCAAGGTGTGCATTCTTTTCAAGGTCGTTCTGGAAGGCAAGGGCCATTCACCTCTCCAAGTGCCATGGTCACATACTCGTGCACTTAGAGGATCTCGACGATCAAGAGCAGCGAGAGCTTGAAGTTGGCGAAGAGGATGAACTTCAGCTTTAGCTTGCGTCTCCATCACTTCATGGGGCAAAGCAGTCACATTCAAAACTTCGCTTGACTGGGGAGCAGTCACCGACGCTGTAGGGCCGGGAATGTCTTCGGTCACTTCATCTGCTTGCTCACGAAGTTGTTCTGCATCAAGTTCAGCTGGTCGTTTGTTGCCAGCTTCTGAAACAGTCGGTGTCGTGCCGCTGACTTGAACCTGTTGCAAAGCTTGTTGAACTGCTTGTGGAAAAGGAGACTGTGTCAAGTCCACACTGGGCCTCAAAGAGCTTCGTCTAGTGCTAATTGCCATCGGGGTGTCTGTTCCTGGCGACATAGCCCGGGACATTCCCGCAACCATTTCTTGAGGGCGTAGAGGAGGCAGGTCACTTGGTTCTCTGACCACCACTGGAAGCTCTGATTCAGGAGGAGCTGGTAGGTCAACGTCATCCTCATGTACATGTTCACGAGGTTGTGGATCTCCACTGGAGCTTTTGTCTCTGCAAGCTGCTTCGATCACTTCTTCAATGGCATCCTCCCAGACTGAACTAGCGACCTGCTCAAGAGAACTGGCAGGTCTCACATGTTCCAAAGCACATTTCGTCAACTGACCACGGTAGCTCACGAAGACATTGGTGTGGCCTTCCATGGCGATCAACAGCGCAGGTCCATGCCATCGGCGCAGACTCAGCTTCTTTCTGGAACCAGCTGTCTTGTTGTTGTAGCGGGTTTGACGAAAGAAGTAAACTATCTGACCTGGCTGCAAGTTGTGGTCGATGGTGGAGGTTCTTGAACGGGCCAATGCAGCTCTCCTCAAACCTTTCGAGAAGTGCATGCGCAGCATAGCCAGGCGAGCTGTCTCGCGAATTGCCACCTGACGGGCTAAGCTTGGTTTGCTGTCGATGAGGCTGTGTTCACTCAGCCGACGGCCAAAATCGCCCAAAGTGTCTCCATGTAACCGAGGTTGTCGACCGAAGGCAGCCTGGCTCGGAGTGACTCCCGAATCCATCATATCTCCATTGCGCGCTGCCACGGCCTCTTGAACACAAATGTCCATGTCATCTCGCCCGTAGACGGAGTGGGACTTCACCAAGGCTCTGATGATGCCCTTCAGGACTGAACCGCCCCGCTCCACAATGCCGTTTTGCCAAGGTGCTTGAACCGCAGTGTGGTGCAAGTAGATCGAGTGGCCGCTGCAAAACTCTTCAAACTCATGAGAGACAAATTCACGGCCTTGATCCGCCACCAAGGTTCGAGGAGCTCCCAAAACAGGAAGCCATCGAGTAGACATGGGGTTTCCTGCAGGTCAAAAACTTCGAAGATGTCTATATGCACTTGGTCACCAACGTCTTTCGGAGTAGGCAAACTGGTAGGTCTCCTCGCCTTCGGAGCGCGATGCTCATCACAAATAGAGCAACGAAGGTGCAGCGCTCCTTTCACCACGTTTGCTGGTGCCCCTGCAATTGCCAAGGCTCGGGCTAGTCTCTTACCCGATCGATGGCCAGTGTTCTCATGTAGTCGTCGAAGTGCATGTTTGACTCCAACAGGAAGCTTCTCCATCGTTTCTGAGCTTTTTGAGTCAGGCAGGTCTACATCTGTATCGCTGTCATCTAAGTCAGCGAGTGGAGCTTCATCTTGGTCTGGATCTTCACCTTCAACCGCCATAGTGGAATGTGGCTGCTTGAAGTCGGCTTCAAATTGTTTCTCCATGCCTCGGACTAGCGTCTTGGCGAGCTCCCAAGGGTAGTGACCTGCAGGCTCAGAAATGTGCTTGCCGCCGATCACGTGCTCATGCCAATGATCTCCAAGACACTTCATGCCATCAAGCTGTTGAACCACATGGTCACTCGAAGTAGCAATGCGAGTGGCCTTCCGAATCAAGTTGCCGCCTTGTCCTCGGAGTTGAAAGCGGCATTGGTGAAAATCAATCAACCGAGCCTCAAGTTCATGTAAGGCTTTCTTCATCTCTTCCAGAGTCCAAGCACGTGAACTCTGTGGGTTCTCCAAAACAAAATGATGCCCTCGAGCTCGTTGATCTCGAGCCAATTGAAGCGCAAAGCGAAGCAAGGTCAAAGCTTCTTTCAAGCGCCTCTCATAGTCTTTTGGCGGGTTGAGGTTCAGCAGGATGCTCCAAAAACTACAGGGGAAGGCAATCACCAAAAAGAAAGGCACTTCTTTTGCCAGCAACTTTCGAGCAACTTCTCTGTCAAGGCTGCGAAGGAAGTTCCAACCAGTTTCAAAGGACAGAGGAGTTCCGGTCACATGTCCTCGGTGCTTGGCTGCTTTTGTCACTCTTTCTGTGGTGGTGTACACCTCACCCACAAGGGACTTGGGCTTCACGAACTTGCCCGAGTCATTCTTGAACTTGTTGACATTCGGATTGCGCTTGTCATTCTCAGGGACCTCGGCATTCACAAGAGCCTCATTCTCTGAGAAGAGTGCCTCATTGGAGCCAAGAAGGACGGAGGTGACAAACACATCCTTTTGGGCTTTCGTCAAGCAGTCATCCCAATCCATTTCATAGATCTCCTTGACCTCTTTGGCACTGAGAGACACGAGACGGCGGTCTCGGCAGTGTTGGTCCCAAGCTTGAGAGATCAACTGCGCTTGTCCTGGCTTGACGTCTTGATGCAAGCGCCATGGATTGGATGCCAAGTCACTCAAAGATCCCTGGGCGGAATCCCATTGGCGTTTCTCCACTCGAGGTCGTCCTGGTAGTAGTCGGCGTTCATCTGCTGGATCTCCGCTTGCGACCAACCATATTCGCCCTCCGGCATCTCTGCATCTGGACGGTCCAATCCTGACAACATCGGATGTCCGCACCAAGCCTTGGGAGCCGGCTGAGTCGTCACATGCTGCAGGACCTGGTTGAGCATCGTCTGGAACTTCTGATCTTGAGCTGCCATCAACTCGTGAACGTCCTGCACTGAGAGTGACTGCTGAGCGTCCAAACGACGAGCGGCTTCCATAGCTGGCGGTGCTGTTGAAGGCTTTGGCTTGGCCTTGACTCCGATCATTGGAGGGTCTGTGGAACTGGTTGCGCCCGTGTGGGACTTGGGCTTCTGCATCAACTCGTTCACTACTGGCTTGCAAGCGAGTTTCAGCTGCTCGATGGTCATCTTGGGCTCGACTGGGACCTGTAGAAGAGTGGCGAGACGTACAAGGTCGGCCTTCAAAGATGGCAGGCCTCCTTTCGGTCCAATCAACTGTCGAGCTGCTTCTTCTCGTTCTCCCTTCAGCGACAGGGTCTTGGCTTCGAGCTGAGCCTCTTGAATGGCCTCTTTCTTCAACTGAGAGGCTACCCCCTTGTTGGCCCTTGCTGCAAGCATTCCTTGAAGCAAAACGTCCTCCATGAAGGCGAACTGCAGGCCCACTCGATTGCGAAACTGGCCAAGTTCCAGCAGGTTCTTTACGGTGTAGACCTGGTTCACTCGACCGCGTTGCCAGTGAGAGTGCATGATAGCCTTTGGTTGCTGGAGGGTCATGGCGACCGCTTGGTCTTCCCATTGCTTGACATGCTGAATGCTTGGATAGGGGAACGGTGCATAGCGCAGCTGAGGCCGCTGCAGCAACCACAAGAGCAATCCATGGGCGTGCCAATCTGCCTTGGCGCGCAGGCGCAAAATCATGCGCCGCCATCGCCCGATCGTGCGAGAGGTCTCTTCGGTCATGTCGTGCACGATCACTGGAGAGGCCATCTGGTCCTTGGTCACTTGTCGTAGGTCTGCGAGATGTCGTAGGGGATGTCGATGAAATCACAGGCGGAGTTTGAGCCACCTTCATAGCTTGAGCCATTGCCGACATCGAGCTCTCGGTGACCAGATGCTCATGGGAGGTTGTCGAGGGAGGTGCAACATCTTCAAAATGAGACAAACGAAACTGCAAACGCTTCTGCCACCACTCTAAACTGCTAAGTTGCATTTCGACAACACCATCCTGACCAAAACTACGCCATCTTTGAGTGCCCGGACATTTCCATGAGGTAGTCGGGCGCATCGGCAAGGTGAAGTGGCCTGCAGCAAGTTGACCCATGTCTAAGAGCTCTCCACCGTTCACGAGGTCAGCTCTAAGCTTCTTCCGGGCGAACGACATCACGGCCCCGATCCCGGAGAGGAAATCACGGCCCAGCAATAGACCTAGGGATGCAACCGGCACAATGGATACCCAAACCACGATGAGGGTGCTTCCAACCATCATGGGCAACCGATACCGGACGTTGGACTTCTTGGCGCCGCCGTTGCCGAACCGGAACAACTCATCTTCGGGGACCTGCAAAACCAAATCTTGTACTGCTTGGGGTGCTTCTTTGAGGGATTCCAAATACCACCGAAGCCATGAACTGCCAGCACATGTACGGTTGCACGCACTGTCCAGCGCACCAACAAAACGTTTGTCTGATGCCAAGCGAGGGTTCGGTGCAACAAGTTCGTTGGATTGAGCGAGCACTTCCGACAGGGGAAGCTGGAAGGTGTCTGTGGTCACCATCAACACTTCATGGCCAGTTGAGGCCTCGTCTAACAAAGGCTCTTCCGGAAGGTGCTCAGTGTTGAGTGTTTCTGTCACACGAACCTGTTTTGCTGCAGGAGGAGGTCCAATGCCCTTTCCACGGCCTTTTGGCTTTCCAAGACCTGCTCCCGGCTTGCTGCATGCTGCGTCACCAGCCCAATGCCCAGGTTCTCCGCAATCAAAACACTTTGTGTTGGCTTTCTGTCTAGGAACCTGGTTGCCATGCGGCTTGGTCTTTGGAGCATAGCTGGAGGCTTTTCCATAACCTCTATCTTTCTTCACTTCAGCAATGCGGGATCTGGCTTCCCGCATCGTGACCAAACTTTCAGCGGCCTGCTCAAGACCGGACTCCAAATCATCCAGCATCGCCGGCTCACAACCCTGCTCCTCAAGCTCTTGGATCTCGCTAGCAAGGCATTCAGCTTCTGCTTGCAACACTTCTTCCAAAGACTGAGGGACAGGCGAACTCTCTGCCTCATCTGCAGGAATCAACTCGGCTTCTTCCTCCAGTTCATGCCCATTGAACTCATCGTCCTGGGGCTCAATCACCAACGCTTGTCGAGGGGGAGGACCTGAGTTGGGAAAACGTCGAAAAGGAGGTCTGCTGGAAGTTGATGAACTCTGAGTGCGGTAGGAACGCATCGAAGGCGTGGCTGAGCTTGGGGTCCTGTAAGAGCTGCTGCTGTTGTGAGACTGCAAGAACCGCTGCAACAAAGGTGCCTTGTCTGTATGCGGCTTGACCTTGTACAACGGGTCTGAGGTGTGGAGGTCACGAAACAACCTGAGGCATTCCGTCTCGACAGTCTCATAGGTCTCACGACCAGCGAGTGCAGTTTCCAACAGTTGCTTTCTAATTGGGTCCAGGCCCAATCTCTCTTTCAACATCCAACCCAGCTCTTCTTCAGGCATCACTATGCCTTCGCGTTTCAAATCCGCAGCCAGTGTGCGAAAGCGGGTGCAAAAAGAACTGATTCTTTCGCCGGCATTCCTCTTGATCTCCTGGTAGTACATGGTACGAAGCTCACCTTTTCGATCCAAAGAGGACTTTCCAACTGTTGCTTCGAGCGCGGCCATGAGCTTGTGGAGACCTGCAAAAGGGTCAGCAGCGGTCAAAATGACCTTCTCTTTGGTGTCAGGGTCTTCCATGCTTTCTTCAACCGTTCCTGCCAACTCGGCAGGGTCAAATTCTTCACATCTAGCCCTGACAACTCCATGCTGCCTGAGTGCCCTTGCAACTCTCAACATCCAGGCTAGCGATCCACCAATTCATTTCACGGCGGAACTGCCGCCATTCGGCGGGGTTCCCCGACCAGGTGGGGACACGGTACCAACTTGAGGTACCAGACTCTTCAGCATTCGTGGCCATCTCTGCAAAAAGGGAGGCAAAGGCTTCGGCCTCCAAAAACTAAGTTCAAGGCAAGGTACACGGTGTGTTTGAGCTCAAAGTAAAAAAAGGTCTGGGTCCTTCAAGCCCTGTGCGGTCGGCTTGCAAGAACAAAGGAGCCTAGCTGCTCCAACAAAGGAGGACACGGACGAGGGTGTTCTCTCTGAAGGCCTAGTAGCCGAAGGAAAAGACAGTGAAGTAGCCAAGTTCACGAGTGAAAGGCTCTCAAAAGAAAAGGACAGTCCGAGCGAAGGAAAAAAGGGCAGGCAAGGTTCACACCTTAGTCCTCAGAGAACGCCCCTCGAAACACCGTCGAGAGAAGGTGCCCTGGTGAACCACGGTGCAAAGTTCTGGCCAGCCAGCAAGACAAAGGAAGGGAGCAAGCGCAGTGCGGTAGCGCAACGAAGCGGCCCTGAAAGAAAACTCGGCTCCGGTGCCACTGTGAAAGCCCTCGTGGACAGGCTTTCAAGCGCCCCTTTTGGCCGAACGCGTAGCGATTTATGGCTGTAGGCCTATATGGCCGCATGAGTAAAAGACATGCCTCAAGCCGAACGATCCGACACTGATGCCAACTGCTTCGTTTCACACATGTAAAAAACCGTATAATTGACAAGTATCACCCAGATGTCAAGTTGTGGCCTTGGAGCCCTTCATTTCGGTGTGAAACATCGCTGCTGTTGTTGGGAAACATCGCTCCTGGAATCCCGTCGTCGCGCGCGTCCCTTTGTCACGAGCCCTGTAACTGCCCGTGAAGCCGCTGCAAGCACCAACCCCTATGGATGCAGCCTTGCCCTGAGTGTGAGTTTACCATTGACAAAGGCCAGTAACAAAGGTTTCGCGTGCATGCACTATGATGAAGCCACTGCTGGAGATAGTAATTCCAAGGAGGGACGGAATGGTGTGCAATGATTGAAGCAGTTTGGTGATAGCTCTTTGGATAGAAACTTTTTGAGACTTGCACCCAGTTGTTCATAAATACCTTATCCAGCATTTGATAGCCCGTTTCGCTACGAGTACAAGAAACATTGTTGAAGAACGATGGAATTGTTTCGAAGTCCCCCGAAAGCTAGAGGAGTCCGGATGTTGTTGCGAATTCGGCCCTTGTCGCTCTTCCCGTGGATAGGCTGCTTGCTGGCCATGAAAAGCAACAGCCATGGCTCATGGCTGCATGGAGGTCAAATCAACGCCAAACTTCTACAAAAGATTGTGCATCTGTGGAAGCCACACAAATCTGAGAAAGAATTCCACCAAGCAAGTGAAGTGCCTCAACTATGTATACTTGATGCTGTAGAGTGTAGAGGTTGGAGACTCACCTATTGAAATCAGTTGCAGGCATCAAATATGATTCAAATCCCTTCGTCTCCCCTGGTTAGATTCACCAAAACATTTGGCCAATGAAGGAAAAGCTGAGCCCAGGACTGTGCCACCACCTGATCTCCAAAGCGTGTAATGGGCAACGGACCCCGACAGAACCCCCCTTTCTCGGGGCTTGGAGCCCCTGGAGCTTCCAAATTATTTTGGAAGTGGACGAAGCTTCCAGTTAAGGTAAGGTCAAGTGAGGTGCAATTCTGCGAGATGATGAATATGATGAATTCTGCTGTCGACAAATGCACACACTTCAATTTTAGAGGCATCATCCAAATGACACTGAAAAACTTGATTAGGAGGATCCGAAAGTCTTGGCAATACACAGGCAATTAACGACCGGAACCGCGCACGAGAACGCGACAATGTGTTCTTTTTCACTGTTTGTCATGCGCCACCTTGGGGTGTTGTTTCACTTTCGGTCAAATGGCACGTTTGGGGAAGAAACAACGAGTTGTTGATGTAACATTGTTGTTGCATGTTGTTGCGTTGGGTTGGTTGGATGGCTTTAGATGGTGCTTGTTGCCGATTTCGGCTCAAGACACGGCACCCGCCTCTCTCATTTTCACCCGACACGTCATTGGGGTGAGGGGTGGGGAGCACATACACCATCCGGCACCCACTGGTGTACTGCATCCAGTTGGTACCGTGTATCGCGCGGCGGTGGGGTCCCTTCGGTGATTTGCTGCTAGCAGTTGCAGATCGGAAGAGCCAACTACAATCAGGCTCCCTACCGGATTTAGAGTGAGCAGCAATGAGCCCCACAGAAAATGAACAGAAAGGGATGACTACGTTGAAGAATGTTTTCAGCTATGCAGGATTCGATGACGCGCAATTGGCTGATGACAAGTCTGTACCAGGATCATTGTTAGCATTGATTGGTGCAAAAGCAGATGTCAAGCCTGTCAATAGGGGCATTATGAAGGAAGCAAAACTCGATATAATGGAAGATCGATTCCTTCAACTCCACCAAGGGTGCCAACATTTGCTGAGATAGGCGCGGCAAAGCTGGTGGGACATGTCTGCAGAATCATCGCAGGATAAGGAGGGACAGTCGAATAAAAGACTTGCATTCTCAACGATGTCAACTTCGCCAACATCATCAGCAGCGCTAACCTCTGCAGCTGGAAGGAAAGTGAAGTTGAGTGCCATCATCTCCCAAATTGGTGATACTGAGATCCTTCTTGCAAATGAACAGGAAGTGATCAAAGCCTTTGCACGGTTCAAGGTGGTACTGCGGTAAAGGCGAGACCGCCAAAAGAGTCTGAGCCCACGACAGAGCAATGCTCGGCCATCAAGCACCTATTAGGGGAAGGGTCGCCATCATATGCCGATGTTGCCCTTTCTGTTGGCCCGTTTGGAATGAGAATTTTGAAGAAGGTGAAGCTGTCAGAAGTTGTTCTGTCGAGAGATGGTACATTGAATAATCAAGGAACTTCATGGTGTGGGCAATGCTTGGTCCTGTCGTATACAGTCTTGCGTTATGCCCAACATAACAGTGGACCTTGGCAACCTACTCAAGTACAAGACGATGGCTGAGTGCTGAGAAGTTTCATTGTTTACCAGGGTGAAGTCAGATGCAGATTGGTACATATGGCCAGGTTGAAGCGCATTGCTCAAACTGAATACGATCGTCTGGAAACCCTACGCCTGGCATGGCTATTTCCCGCTAGGCCATGGAACTCCATTTGGGGCCGAGCATGTGAGGATGAGGTCAGCAATCCGGCCTTCCTCGTTCTCATCCGGCCTTCAAGTCGTTGAAGGTGATGCAAAAACCGGCGACCCGCGAAGAGTACACCCCCAAAGAGACTGCTCCTGGAACAGGAAGGTTGGGTGGTGAGGCCCCAGGATCATCGTCAGACCAAAGAGTTTGCAGTTGAACATGTTGACTGTGGCATGGCGAGCACATCACAAACAGAAGAGGATACAAGATTTGTGCATAATACAATGGTGCAGGCTGTACAAATGCAATTCAAAGCATATGGTGTGCACATGATTGGAACACGGTTAGAGCCGGATTCGCAAACTAATCGGTCGGATTCTGAAACTAGGGTTCTGAAACTGGGGTTCTGAAACTAGGGTTCTGAAACTTGGATTCTGACACTGGTATTCTGAAACTGGTGTTCTGAAACTAGGATTCTGAAACTGGGGTTGTGAAACTAGGATTCTGAAACTGGGATTCTGCAACTTGTATTCTGAGACTGGAAAGTCAGATTCTGCAACTAGTATTCTGAAACTGCGATTCTGAAAGTCAGATTCTGCAACTGGCATTCTGAAACTGGTATTCTGCAACTGGTGATCTCCACATCATGCGATAGCGTGTGCCTGTGACTTCATCTTCGAAGCACATCCAAACCAACGTCATTAGCCCCCCACCCAACTCCCCCACCCCCCCAACCCCCCCTTGTCCCCATCGTGTGATCTCGACATCACGCCAACCCCCTCATCATTCACAAAAGTTGCGGAGTCCTAGTGAGGGAATCCACAATTTTGCGGAATCCTAGTTGCGGAACGCCAGTTGCGGAATCCCAGTTGCAGAATCTTAGTTGCGGAATCCTAGTTGCGGAATCCTGACAGTTGCGGAATCCTAGTTTCGGAATTCTAGTTGCGGAGTTCTAGTTGCGGAAACCTAGTTGCGGAATCCCAGTTGCGGAACCCTAGTTTCGGAATCCTAGTTGCGGAATCCCTGTTGCGGAATCCGACCAAATAGTTGCGGAATCCTAGTTGCAGAATGCTGCGCAGTTGCGGAACTCGACTTTATCCATTGGAACACCGTACATCAGTGCGACAAGTGTTTGGGCATGCATGCATCACCAAAATGCCCACATACAGAAATGCCTGAGCCGGCCAGGGCGTGAGCACCAGGACCACATGCAGCCTGGGCAGACTGGCTGGGTGAAGAATTTGGTCGCTTCAGATGCAGCTACAGTTGACAGCATTGGGGGTGGCAGAGTGTAGGCGTTACGGCTCGAGGCGTTCACGTTCGCACGCCTGTCGCCCGCGCACGCGTGGGCGCGAACTCGTGCCATGCCATGGGATACTCGCCCGCCCTCCTGGGTATGTCCACTACAACCCTATCCAGCTAAGCCGAAGTTCATCAAAAGTCAAGCCTGTCAATCCTGGTGTGCTGGACAGATCTTGGATCGCTATGAGGTGGCCGATTTTGGGATGAAAGTTCTTTTTCGGCCAGAGGATGAATCTCTCGACCCGATCCTCTTGAAGATTCCCAGGACTATGTGGCCATGGATTCAATGGGGGTCCTTGATTCGAATTGCAAGCTTTCATAAAGGGGGTAGCCGATGCTTTACACTGATTGTTGATGATGAGCCAACCCCCTCGCCAATTACCAAGCGACGCTGGGTTTGGTGGAACGAGCGATCTGGCGAGATTTTTTCACCAGATATCAATGCTCCGGAAGAAACTGCATCTTTTGATTCATGGACTAATTTTTGGAACATGGTCGTCCAGTGTTTGATTGCAACAGGATTTGGCTGTGTGAAAGCATGCTCCAGGCTTTTGGGATGGTTGATTCTCTTTGCTTGCTGCTTGGTTCCCACTGCCGGAACGACAGGACAGGTTTTGGGCGAAGTTGAATTTGATGGACTCAAAGGGAGTTTTGAAAGTGAGCAGACTTCCTCGAGTGGATGGACATATATCTACGTGGCTAGCATCCTTCTCCTCCTGACGGGCCTTTCGTGTGGCTTCTGGGAGAGGCCTTGGAGAGAATCATTGGGCCGTTTCGCATTGAACAAACGATTCTGGCATGTTTCACGAATTCGCAATGCTTTCGGTCTTTTGGTCAGAATCAGCAGATGTTCGCTTCTCATGCACAAGAAAGTGAGAATGATATGCTTTTGAGACTTCAACTGAGCACTTCTCCAACTTCCATCTTTGTGGTCAGATGTGGTGGTGCGATTTCTTGGCACACATGCCGCGCTGTGTCACTACGTCCTAGAGCCACAGTGGGTGAGAGGTTTGATTTTGAGATGAAATGACATTTATCTTGAATCGTATCCAGCATTCAAATGCACCGTTTTGTATAACACCAATCGCATGCTATGTTCCCCATGCAGATGAATTCCAGTTTGATGCCGATCATGTGCACATGCCGAATGATGGAACCACCATCATACCCATACCGCTTGGTTCCCACTGGGTGGGAGTTGAAATCAACCGTTCCGAAGAGCCGATCCAAGTGCAAATTATCCAAACACCGTCCATGTGGGTCAACCGGGTAACTTTCTTTGTGTGTGGCTTGTTACGCATCCCTGCACACCGATTGAATATCCAAGAACCTGCCTATGATGAAATATCAGGGATGTGTGGCTGGAGCTTGTTGTGGAGGTGGATGCACATGTTGGGATGTCAGAGAGTTTTTGCACAGGTTGAAAGAGATTTTGCGACACTTTCGATTCATCGTCGCCGCATCATCGACCGAACATTGCAGAATTCTATCTCTCATTGGCACTCAACCAAATGCACACCAAATCTCCAACAGATGGCATACGTGATGCGGCGATCTTTTCTGATCAACCTCCTTCAATTGCAGACTTCAGTTCATGCAACTATGGATTCCAACGCAGTCATGGCCATAGGACATCCTTTGTCCTGTTTCACTCCATCAGTTGGCTTTGATGCACTGCCTCAGACTGGTCCTGAAACTGCAAACCCGTCACATGAGGAACATGAACAGAACGCGCCTGTGCAGGTTACTGGCAATATTGGAGAAACACAAACGGAAATGTCCATGGCCAACTTGCACACATTTCTGCATCCTCCAGGTGCGCCTACGACAGTCCAGAGCCAGCTTATCGTTGAACGACTCGAAGCTAGCTTGGTGCAACCTAACTGGGCAGGGTCTGATGAACTCGATGCAATGTCTAATTTGTACCAGCCATTCTTGGGTCAATGTATCATTCTGCCTTGCATACGGTGGGATTTGACTACTCAAGACATGCATTTTGTGTCAGGTTCAGGAGTCGCATTCGATATGCACAGTCTCATCTACTGCATGATTGCGTGCCGCTCGCATTGGATCGGAGTCAAGATCGTTAGACAAGGAGGCTTTGCCTATGGCCAAGTTTTCGCTTCTGACACTTTCGCCCCAGATGAATGGAATTCTTTTGTGCACTGCTTAACGCAGTTCTTGCAACTCCCATTTGGTGGAACAAGAATGCAATTGATCCCAACCTTGTCTCCAGAGGGCATGTGTGGATATCTTGCCTTGTTTACCATTTTGCAGGACATGCAATGCATGATGATTCCAGACACCGAACATGTACTCTTGCGCCTGCAGTTGTGTGATCATGCACCAGCCTGGATTGACATTGCAAACCAAGCTTTAGAAATGGGGTATGGGGTATCAAACCTTGTTGCTTTGAACACGTTTGCCTTTGCCACCAGACTTTTGTTCTTGGAGTGTCTCAAGGAAGATGTTTGGAGCCTTTCATTCTGGCTGGTGCCCTGTCAGATACACAATCGTTTGCGCAGTGCCATTCGCATTCCAACCGTATGTCCCAAGACAGAACACTGCGTCAGTAAGCCCACAACTTACTTTATCCAGTCTTGCTTCACGCTTGGATCGTTTTTGTGGTGCGAGGGTGGGTGAGGCCTCTCACCCGGGTCCTTCTTCAGTAAGACTTGCAGAGCCCATGCAACAAGTGGTTAGGCGCCTTCGTGATTTCCGCCCAATGCCAGCCGTTTGTCCATGCAATGCACGTTGTTTTGCCGCATTTGCTAGGCTAGGCCAGAAGATTCAAGAAGATGACCTGACAGTTGTGGTAACCTTGTCTCTGGTTGAGCCAATCGCGTCTTTTCCCACCTCATTTCGTAATGTGTCTGTATGCCATCCAGAGTGTAGTCATATGAAAGCAACACAAGGTCGCATCAAGCTGTTCCAAGGGGTGTGGCAACAGCAAGATCCATCAAGTCTTGTGTGGATTATTGACGCAAGCATTTTGGTCAAGCAGGAACCTCAGTCGTAGGTGTAGCTGCAGGACATACAACTAGCCTACATGAACTAGCCATTCTCATGTCGCACGTTTGCAACCCTTGTGAACGGTGGGAAGAGCTCGGCCTAGGGCTGGCTGTTGTCCTTTATCGTCGAACTCAAATTGTCCTGTCTGCTGCCCGACTGCTTCCAGCCCATCGCCGACTACCCCATGCGTCCTTTCTCAGTGGTCTGTGGTGGAAATTACTCTCCATTCAACCAGCACGAATAGTAGCTTGCCTCCCGCACCTGCAGCGCTTTAGTAAGGCTGATTTCTATTTGCCAACGTCTTTCGTGATCGAAGGATTCAGTGCAGGCAGCTACACAGGTGCTGTGATTGCGCTGGCCTTGCGCCAGCTCTTTCAGAATGCTGGCTCACTGCCAAGTTAGGTGCCATTGCAATGCCCCGGAGTGTCCTTGCTGCACTAATATCCACTGCGGAGCAGGGACTGTGCAACTATCACCTAATTCATGCAGAGGATGACATTTTGTGTGACTGGCGTCCCAGTCGATCAGACCTATATACTTGTTGCAGCATCGACTCAACTGTACATATGTTACCGAATCTGCCAGATGGATGGGCGCAAGTAAACACCAGTATTGGCACTGGTTACACTGCCCGCTCCCAGTTGGCCAATTTCGACTAACAGACCTAAAACTTAGCCATCCGGAAGTCACTCCCCTGCTAGACCGAATGGCGGCTCCCATGCGACTTGCCTCGTGGATTCGCTTTGAAACGGTCATGCATCGCAGGGGTTGGATGGCTGCCATTGAAACCCTGGTCCCTAATATCTATAAGTCCGATGAAGAGCTGCTTGCCCTCCTGCGGCGGTGTGTCCCAGACCAAGGCATTGCCTCCATGGCTGAAGCCCAGGCACTCCTTCTCCGCAACTTCCGTATGGGCAGAGGGGACAATGATAATTGTGCCGCGTGGCTCACTGAAATGGCCCGTAACCTTCTCGCCCCCATCCCGTTCCGAGAAGTGTTTGTCATACTGGCCCCCTTTTCTTGCCACAACTCACCTTCACCGAGGGTACCAGAACCTCCCACCGTCTCTGGTCAAACCCAGAAGTTCAACGCAACCAGTACTATGTACAAATTACCCCCTTTGTCCAGGGTCTCCAAGGAATGCATGAGCTCCACATCATCTTTCCCAACTGGTCCAATGCGGCAGCATTCTGTCTTCCTCCCTTGCATGGCTTGGAATTCGGACAGCTCATCCAGAGGCCATTTGACGAAGTCCACATAGGCTGTCAAGTGGCCAAGGTATACCATCTGATCCTGCAAGAAGACACCCGGGCAATTGCCCTTCTTGTCATCTTGCTGGAGTTTGCACCTCAAGCCAAGCGGAAAATGAAGAAAGAAGCACCTGAAGCTCACAGAGACAAGGCAGCTTGACAAAGCAGTCCACGGTCCTGGGAGGTGGCTTTCATCCCGTTCCCCGACAGCTTTGCGCCCCTCCCTACAAGGGCAGAGACAGGCCGAACGGAGGAAGTGCAGTGGGGTCTGCCAGCAAGCATGAGCGACTTGCGCTCTCAAACTACTCCGTTCCGACTGCTTGGGCTGGCCGAAGTTGGAAACACGGTCTCTGCCGACAATTTGCTGCAAATGGCGACCATGCCTCAGGAGCATAAAACCACTGCCCTCGGCATTCCGTATCATGACCCAATATCGTACCAATTTGACGCTGCAGCAGCCATTCTCCAGAGCCTCCACTCCATGTTTGGGTTGTTATGTTTGGGTTGTTGGCGACGGGCGATGCCCGCAAGTATTGTCCCCAAGCCTCCTCCTTTGGCAAAGACTTGTGCATTGCTGCTAGGACCGACAGTGGACATGTCCTGTCGCTGGCAGTAGGATGGGCCCTAGCCCTTCTAACCGGGCGATCCACCATTGCGATTGCAGGAGTTTGCGGCGCAGGTAAGACCCAGTCGCTCACCTTCCTGCTCGTGTGGCTTGCCATCACTACGAACTAAAGATTGGAGTACTGCACAAGGAAAACCCGGCAGGGAGAGCTGTTGCCAAACTGTTCACCTCCTTTTTTTGCACGAGTGGAGACGCCATGTGTGCATGGTGCACAGGTCATTTTTGACTAAGGTTTGAATCTCCAAGTACTCTCAAAGGAGCAAACCAAGAACACAGAAAACCACAACCAACCAAACAAGCAAAACAAACCAAAAACACCACAGACAGACCGAGAGAGGAGAAGATTCAAATCTATACATTTGGGGTGAAACATGAGTGAGACTGGACTATGACTTCGTTGTACTTGGGCGCTGAATTCTGGTATGAGCTTCGAAGCAAGTCTTGCTAGCTTGTTCTTGCGAAAGCGGAGGACCGTTGGCCTGTAGGAAGAGGCCAGTGCCAAAGCCCTTGTTGAAAGCAATGCTCTGGCTATTGATCAAGGCTCATTAGTGCAGGGCAAAGTCATAGTCAATCTAAGGGAAAGCTGCAGGTCGAAAGCACAGGTGTCGGATAGGGCAACATTGTTCTGGCCGTGGAAAACAGCGGTACTCACGTCTCTATCGCGCCAAGCGATAGTGAGCGATGCTACCACTGTGACCTGTGATAAGTGCAAAGCACTTTAGGTAGTGGTCGCCTGTCAAGTTTGCACAAATAGCGCTGCTTCCCTGCTCCCTCTGCAAAGAGGGAGCCACAGCAGCACCGCAAGGGCATACTCCTTAACAGCTGAGCCTACAGGAGTAACCGTAAACACAAATATGCATTGCGCATGCTTGATCTGAGAAGGCATCGACGTTCAAGCAGACTTACCGCGGTCGTGCATTGCCCGGGTGAAACCTAACTGTGGTGCCGTTTGTACACTTTAAACAAGGCTGGCAGGGCACGGACCCACCCCCAGGACAAGAACTAAGGTTCTCACCTGGGATCCAGCTAACTGTACATTCTGCTTACGCGCGTTGACTCAGGACGAGAACTAGGGTTCTCGCCTGAGATCATGTCGCTGGGCATGGTACTTAGGCGTAGGCACCTATCTGGACTATGGATAGTGACGATCTAGGCCAGCTCGCCTCTCTTTTGCACTGCTGGAAGGGGGTAGCCGAGCTGAGTTTGCTCACGCACATGTTCCTACCGAGTTCCTTCACTCCGACTGACTCCTCTGAGCTGGGCTAAGTTGGATCATACCCTGGGTCTGGTATAAGGTTGAGCCACACTGGCAGACGGAATCTGGGGCATAGTGTGAAGGCCGTTTCTTCAGCATAAGGCCCCCTCCATGTAGTTCGCTCTCCTGGCATCAATGTGAGCCGTGCCAAAAGAGTGCAATCCAATTAAAGGACCGGATAACCCCACATATGAGTCTTTACGAATCTTAAGTTTCTAAAGCACAAAGCAGTCAGAGTCTCAATAGCTTCTACAACACGGCCTTGTCAGGAAGTTATATCAGATTTACACAACAGAGGTGTGGGAGAGTGATGTGCACGGGGTATGCACGAGATATTGCACAGACATGTGTGCACAGCCACAACTAGCCGAAGCAAAACCCCATCGCTCTGCCGACGTAAAACCCTATAGCCAAGCTCTTTTTCACCGCTCAGACGAAATCAGGTCGCGTTGGTGGACCTGGGCGTCGTCATGAGTATTACACGCAAAAGACGTCATAACCGTCTGTAAAAGTGAAGACCAAAGATTTTGTTTGTCACTGTCAGCACATCATTTGCGCCTTGGAATCTATGTCGCAGAGCTTTCCAATTGGGACGATGCCGTACCTGCATATGGTCGAACGATGTTTCCAAGGACCATGCAGCAGTCGATCGATATTTGCATAAAGGCACAACAGGACTGAACAAATAGAGACACAGCCAACTGCATAGGAAAGCGTCCACGTTTCGTTTATGGTCGTTTTGACATTGAAAGCGCACCGTTTGCGCCTTGGTATCTGCTTCGCAGCGCTTTCCAAATTGGATCGTGTCTGCAAGAAGATACTCCACCTGCACATTGTCGAAGAATGTTGCCAAAACAGCGAAAACAGGACTGAACACACAGAGGAGTTGATATAGGAAATGAGTCACGTTTCGTTTTTGGTGGCTTTGGCATTGAAAGCACTCCGAAACTCCTTTGTTTCATCGCGCAGACGAAAGGGCTATTATCTGCAACAAGATGCAGGTGCGAAGTGGCATCTGCCTGGCAGTGCTTTCCAAATGGGATCGTATCTGCAAGAAGATGCTATGCTCATCTGCGTCACAGGTGCGAAGTGGCATCTGCCCGGCAGTGATTTCCAAATGAGATCGTATCTGCAAGAAGATGCTATACTCATCTGCGTCACAGGTGCGAAGTGGCATCTGCCCTGCAGTGCTTTCCAAATGAGATCGTATCTGCAAGAAGATGCTACGCTCATCTGCGTCACAGATCTGCAACAAGATGCAGGTGCGAAGTGGCAGGGCTATTATTTGCAACAAGATGCAGGTGCGAAGTGGCATCTGCCCGGCAGCGCTTTCCAAATGTGAGCGTATCTGCAAGAAGATGCTATGCTCATCTGTGTTACAGGTGCGAAGTGGCATCTGCCCTGCAGTGCTTTCCAAATGGGATCGTATCTGCAAGAAGACGCTATGCTCATCTGCGTCACAGGTGCGAAGTGGCATCTGCCCGGCAGTGCTTTCCAAATGGGATCGTATCTGCGAGAAGATGCTACGCGCATCTGCGTCACAGATCTTTTGTGCGAAGGGGCATCTGCCCTGCAGTGCTTGGCAAATGGAAGATGCTCATCTGCGTCCAACACAAACATCCCATTGCTCACGTAGACGTAGAGCGCCATCTCGGCATCGTTCTGCTCTCTTTTGGAATTCTGCTACACGAGTGACAATGGACTCAGGAGGGCCCCGCTCCAAAATCTCGCGAGGAGGTGGGCGCAAAAGAAGTAGATCTTCGAAAGATGTGACTCTCGAGAACATGACATACAAATGGAGCCACCAATTGTCGTCATCTAACTCCGGCAAGCGTGCACAATCAACGATCGTGCCTGTGCGTAGGGTCAAGCCTTGCGAAGCAATGCTAGTCAAACACTGGGCATGTGTCACTTGAAAGCCACAACGGCGAACTTCGTGCTTCTGCGGCTGGAAAAGAGGGCTTTCACTTCAACTGCGGGCAAGAACCAAAAACTTTTCGCCAGCTTGCAAGCCGTCTGAACATGCTTACGACACATCTCTTGAAGTTCTTCCCAATCCGGACAGCCTGAATACCCTTTTACAGAGAACACCGGAAGGTAGAAAGCGAGGATAAAACATTTCACCAGGGACGGTTGATGATCTTAGCCTGGGTATCTTGGACCATACCTGCATCACCATCGAGCTTTGCTAGAAAGCGTATGGCCATGCCGATATGACAAGGAAACACGCCGTGCATGTGTCCTGTCTTGTTGGGATTAGTCATGTTCAGAAAGCGAATAGCGGCGTCTTGTTTGAGGTCACAACATTCATCGGCAGCTTGCAGCATGACCAACGGAACCTGTAAGTCTTTAGCATCGAGAACAGCGCGATGAGACAACATGCGCACCAAAGAACTCCAATAGATGGACACGCAATACCCGTAGCGAAACTTGTCTTCGAAAAAGCGAGGGTCTGGGACACCAGGCTCGGCGTCTTTTGCAAAACGGCCTTGGAATTTCCGCCAAAGAGGCGTTGGCAACTTCTTCCCCTGTCGCGCGCACTGCAGTAGGTCGATCAAAGGATCGCCAGACTTGAACCTCATGGTCCCTCGCAGCTCGAAAACATCGGGGATGTTTGCAAAGACTTCTTGCGCGTGCTGCACTTCAGGTGCCACTGCCTCGTATTTGAGCTCGCCATCTGCATTCTTTGCATCCAAGTCATCCAGCAAAGACAACTGCGCGGTAGGCCGAAGCTGAAAGAAGTCACCGAGATGCAACACGATAGGAACGCGACCAAAAGCACAGCCCACCTTCGAGTATGTGTGGGGGTCGACATGCCAAGCATAGCCGAAACCATGCTGATCTCCTCAACGATCAAGACTCGGACGCTGTTCCACAAAGTCTTCAAACGTTTCTCGGCAGTTCCTGCAGTCATGTTGCCGTTTGAAAGACTTTGCACACGCATGCAGCTGGCGGCATGCAGCGTTTTGGCAGAGATCTCATCAGTCGAAATGTTCTTTGCTTGTGCATTTTTGGCGGCTACAACCATCATAGTGTCTTCTTCGCCTTCTGCTGGCCAAATGAAATGCACAATGGGGAAGATCAAATCCTGCGCAATGTGCGTCTTCCCAGAACCACCCTGACCGAGTAACAGAGAAGGAAAAAGACACCTCTGCTTTCTGGCGGCTTGTGCTGCTCCTCGTCATAGACCTTGTCCAAAACATCAGCAAAACGCAACATGAATAAAGTTTGGTCTTCGCTCAACTGTCGGTCACCAGGCAAAGCTGTCATCATTGCAAGAACCAAATGAGAAGGTTTCTCATACAACTTCTGATCTTGAAGCCGCACACAATCTGCCGGCAGTTGAGGCAAAAGCTTTCGGACAAAGGCAGCAGCCACGTCTTCTCTCTTGGTCTCTTCCTCTGTCGTCTTCGGGTCATCCTGCTTGCCTTGCGAGGCACGAATCCCACCGAGTAGATCAGCCCGCTGATCCTCAGTCAATATCCCGCATAAAAAAGAAATAGAAAAACTTCCCGGAAACAAATTCCCGGAAAAGAAAAAGAACAAAGACAAGAAAAAGAACAAAGAAGAAAAGAGAACATTATACAGACCAAGTGCGCTGCTCAAATTGCCAACCTCCTGACACATGGGTAGGAGCGGCGCTCGATCGCATGCAGGGAAGATGCAAGCTCTGAACCAAGAACATCTCTCTTCATCCGGCTCTCTTTCAAAAATTCTTTGGTGTACTGATTTCTGCGACCTTGGAACTCAAAGAACAAAAGCTTCTTCAACTCTTCCGAAGAAGCACGATAGGTGATAGGCTGAAAGACGCGCAAGTTTGGGCAGCACCTCGCATGTCATCATCGTCACTAACGTGTTCAGCGCCCACTTCACCATCCTCCCCCTCTCCGAGACATTTGATTCGCTGAACAAATTCCTCCTGCAAATAGGCATCAGTATCCCGGCGTTTTTTGGGTCGAGTCTGCCGGGCACGGGCAAGGCCTTCCAAATTGGCGACGCGCCTCTCCGCAGGCAATTTTTTTGCACGAGTTCAGACGCCATGTGTGCGGTTGCACAGGTCATCATGCTAAGGGGAGAGCATTGACCTGCTAATCAGTGAAGAAGCCCAACATATGGATCTGAAGTCAGCTTTTGTTCCAGCTGTCCCGTGACAGCCATTCTTCAGAATCCTGCTGGGCGACCCGAGGCAGAGCCCAGGGGGCGTGGCCGACAATCTCCGTGACCACAGGGCCCTCCTCTTGAAGGCACCGATAGGACTTCGAGCAAACCACAAATGGTTCATGCCACACGAAATGCCGGCGGTCGTCTGCAGTCTCCTCAAGGAGAGTTCTGAAGTCTCGCTGCAAGCACTTGTCCAAGCAGCCCGAACGGCTAGCCACAGCTCGCTCGGTGCCAGATGGCAAACCATGGATGACTATCCCAGCCCAACGCTGGTAGGTGCTAGCCTTCAAGCAGCTAACAAAGACCTTCTTCGGGTAGAATTTGAAGTACCAGAGGGGCTCGTCGCAGGCTTAGGATATGCCATCACACGGCCAGGTCATGGACCCAAAGCAAAACAAAGCCAACAAAACCAAAAACCCACCCCCAAACCAGAAACAAACACCCAACCAACCCAAAACAAACTAGCAGAATTTCACGCTGTGCTCTAAGGTTTTTGCACGAATCGAGGCGCTATGTGTGCAGGTTATGCACAAGTCACCTTAAGCCAGTAAAAGAAAGAGAAGTGAACCGGCCAGCAAACCGAAACCGAAGCAACCCAACAAACAAAACAAAACAAACCCCCCAAACCAAAACCCCCAACCCAAACAACCAAGCAAGGCACTTTTTTTTGCACGGGTAGAGGCGCTGTGTGTGCCGAGAGGCACAAGTCACCTTGATCGAATTAAATAGGGATTCTACGGAGATACGAACCAGGCACCAGAACAAGGCACAAAACAACAAAACAAAAACCAACCAACCCAAAAACAGACCCCAAACACAAGACACAAAACCGCAGGGCTCGTATCTCAGAAGGGCTATCCAAGCCGAAGCAAAAGTTGTGTGAAAACTAGGTCAGACGGGGCTTTGAATTCGTTCTTCTACTTGCGCTCAGTGCTTGGTGATCAGGAAGTAGCGAAATTCCTTTCTGCGGGCAGTGAGTGATTGTGTGGCAACGTTGACGCTTACCCATATGTGGGAGAAGCCTCCAAGCATGTGCAGGAACTGTGGGACGTTGACGAACAATTGCTTTGTAGCTCGGCAATGTATGACTTATTTCCAAGAACACGACTTTGCCGAGAACTTTGTCAGGTTGTTCCAAGTTCGCTTTTTTCCAGATGGCACACACTTGCATCGGCATGTAGTTTCATTGCTTCTTCCAAGCCTCCGATACTTGGTTTGCGACACGTAGGTTGAGACAGGGGATAATCATCTTTGTCCCCAACTCACTGTGGTCAAAATCCCAAGGAATGTTAGCGGAGAGCACTATTTGGTTGAGCATAGTCAACAATGCACCGAGAACTTGCCGTTGGAAAAAGGTTGGAAGGGCAATCAAGCGCCAAGCTTACGAAAGCCTTGACCTGCAGGGGACCTAGGACGAGTCGAACCAAGACGAGCGATCCCTCATATTCGGCCCCCCCCAAAGGGGGGAGGCTGACAAGTGTGCGCCCCACAACTGTGGCTCCAAAAAAGCAGGAGCAACAGTGACGAAGCACAGCAACTATGCATCACCTTCAGGACATGTTTGCAGGTAGTACTCAGTCGGCAAGTGTCTCGACAGGCTCAGCATCTCCATATTGCGATTCGAGCGCCCTTGAAACGAATGAAGACACGCACGCCCCATGAACTACGTGAAAAGGTGAAACGCCGCTATGCAAGGTCCTAGGAGCTGTACATCTGTACTCTATGTATTCATCCAAGACCACCTCTTGGGAGGCAGCCCTGGGTACTGTCTAGCTACTCAGTATTGGTAGCAGAACCTGCAGAGTCAGTTCGGCAGGTTTGTGGCTTTCTCAATATCTGCCTGTGGGCGCAGGTCTGGGCTGTCAGGTTTCCCTGCAGTTCGATTCTGCGCAACTTCTCATGAAATCAGCACACTCCTCATTGCTGTCAGATGGCTTTGGGAGGAGCCGAATCCATTTTGGGAGTTTAAGTTGCCTGCAGGTATCGAAAGCATCGTACTCTGCGTACGTCCCTCTCCAAGTGGCTTTGCTTCCTACTCTAATGAGTGCGCAGAGCTGTATGCAACCAGCAAATGCTCGTTTGTCAATATAGAGCAAGGTGGGCGGGGTGTGTAGTTCACCCAATGAGGTGCACTCAAGAAGGGCGTCTCGCCCAATGCGCCTCACTGTTTTGGCTAGCCGAATCTGTTGCAACTGCGAGCAGTGGGCAAAGGTGCACACTGATTTCTGTTTGTGAGATGTCTACTGACCGCAATCGTTTACAATGCTCGCATGCCGCTGGTCCCATCCAGTTGAAATCAGCTGGCAAGAATAATGTAACATTCGTGGCATCTGGGTCTTAATTCATGCTAACTGGGTTGCAGATTTGCTGCTCCCACCCACCCTCCCACCACATGTATGATTGGCTGGCAGTTTATACAAACACACCCCCCACCTCCCACCACATGTATGATTGGCTGGCAGTCTATACAAACACACCCACCCTAAATCCCACCACATGTATGATTGGCTCGCAGTTTTCGCTAAAGTTCATAAAATGTAGCTTTGCTGCTCCCACCCAGCCTACCTCCCACCACATGTATGATTGGCTGGCAGTCTATACAAACACAC
>CAXAMN010026606.1:645958-656433 GCA_963970005.1 Durusdinium trenchii
CCTACCTCCCACCACATGTATGATTGGCTGGCAGTCTATACAAACACACTGAAAATAACATAGTGTTACTATCTCTAATTTCAAAATCATTTCATTCAGCAAATTCATCACATTCACAATCATCACACTCATGGCACCTACAGTATCACATTCATCATTCATTCAACTTCACATTCACAATCTTTAAATTCTTGGTCCCTGCCCAAGAGTGTCACGCAAGAGTGTCATCACACCCCTTTGCATCAGAAGCGCAACACTTGCGTTTGTGTCGAGTGTGAGGAATGAGAATGTGATCGAGTCCAAGGAATGAGAATGTGATGAATGTGATGAATTTGGGCGCTTTACTGTGCTGTATTTAGTGTGTGAGCTTTCCATGACTGAACAAAGACTTAAGGTTTGTGTATGTCACGCTTGTACATGTATACTCCACGCCATGTACACTGCGGTTCTATAAACACAGCAAGCAAATCGACACTGAGTGCCAGTTTGTTTCCACGAAAGCGTGTCAGGGTGTCTGTCTTTGTTTTCGCAAAAGCGTGTGAGTGTCTGTCAACGTTTCTGGGGTTTGTTTTCGCAAAAGTGTGTGAGCGTCTGTCAACCTTTAAGTTTGTGGTGCTCACAAGTGCATCCTTTTTTCCACCAGATCAGATTCACATTAACTCCCCTTTTGGGAAAATTCTGCGATCCTGGGAAACCGAAGCAGAACGCCATGTAGGCCAAGACCCCGACACGCCTTGCGTCGGAGATTATTCCAGCAAGACCATTGGGCGCGTCAGCGCCAACAATGACCACCTGACCATTCTGTCAACTCCAGGATCTGTGGACTCCAGTTGATGGAGACATTCAAGCGGCCTGCAATCTTCATCGCAAGCTATTCCAGGTCTGGGCTTCACTAACCAACCATTGGTTTACTAGGAGTGAGCTAGACTTGAGAACAGAGTAGTAGACTCGATCCAATGCCTTGGTCCACGGAATGGCTCCCCGACTTTACATTGGCTTTTGACTTTGGCAAAAGCATTGAAGCACATCAAAACCCCATGAAAACAAGTGAAACTTAGGTGCTTTCGATGGATGAGGGGTCATTGACACCGGAATCATTGGCCCTATTAATGAAAGGACATTAAACCAATAGAGTTGCACCCATGAAAACAATTTTATAAACCTATCTAACACTAAAACTTTGGCCTTGTTGGAGGGGCAGATCTTTGGTTAGTTGTTGGAGGGACAGATCTTAGGTTACTGAAGCCACATTCAGCACACAAAATCATACCAGCCACTTTCGTTTGACAGCCACCAGTGATTTCTATACAGCTGGACGGGCTGCTGGAGGGTATTAAGCCGCTCCAAAATGAACGGCCTCAAATTTCCGATGGCCGATCTGTGATCTTGGTCGCCGCAAAAGGTGAAGGCACGGAAGGCTTTCAGGAGCAGCCTTCCCATGGCCAAAGCATCAGGATGATGCCTAAAATGGTGAAGAGCTGCTTCCACCAAATCTGCAAGCTTTCCTGAAGATTGTGGGTCAACGACAGATTCAATCTCACCCCTCATGACGGATTCAAAATTACAAAACGGAACCACCCCGTTTTAAACCTCACCAAGTTGCGAGTGTTGGAGCGGATGTGCAAGATGTCCTCCATGCACTCGTTGATGATCACCTTGATGTGAAAAGATCCTGGGTAGGCAGCTTGAAGATCGGCCACTCTGTGATAGTGCTCGTGAAGGTCAGTGATCTGGTCGTTTGAGAAGGTGTCCTTCCTCAGCATTTAACATTTCAACTACCAAAACCACCTACCACAGGGGCAACACGAATCCTAATTGAAAACTCGCCAAACAAACTAATTGAAAATTTCATGCAAACCCTGCCAGAGCTCATCAACACTATCAAGTTCACCATGCGTTGCGCTTTGCCAGTTCGAGTGAAGTCATTCAACTCCTGGAGGAAATCTGCCCAGCGCAAAGCGGCAGCCATTGCACACACGAAAAAAACAAACTGTACAGTGAGGCTGGAAACTTGGTCCATCAAAAGTTCATCCATCCATCAAGAGTTCATCATGTCTCTACTCATTTAGGTAAAGACCATGAAGCAAATAGCGCCAAAGCAAGCAGTTCATCAATTTTCCAACAAATGGCGGCTCATCACATATCGTTGGAGTACCAGCAGCGTTCACTGCCTGAAAAGGGAAGATTGTTCATACTAGATAATGATGTAAGAAAGGATGGTGTGGAAAATAACATAACTAAAACTACTAGTGTTACTAGTAGTGGTGGTTCATACTACTGGTGGTAGTAATAGTTGTAAAAAAGTAGTAGTAGTCGTCGTAGTCGATTTTGACTGTGATCATTTGATTTTGACTGTGATCACTCTGATGGTGATAGAGGTGTAAGTGTGAAGGTTGCAAATGTGTGCGTCGATTTTGACTGTGATCACTTGATTTTGACTGTGATCACTCTGTTGGTGATAGAGGTGTAAGTGTGAAGGTTGCAAATGTTTGCAAAGCATTGTGAACAGGGAAGTTTATCGAATCTGCAGATGATTTTGAGCTCTAGAGTTGGAGTATCTAGAATGGGCAAGTAGTTACAAACAACCGCCACTAGATGTTCAATCTATGAACACATCATTCTACTACTACTACCTGCTATTACAACAACTAATACTGCTATTACTACTAGTGCTACTACCACTATCACACAATGGAAATATTCAGAAGTTTGCCTGCAAAGGTTCCAGCCGCAAGGTCCTGCAGGTCAAACAAAATGCTGCCCAAATGCAGGTCCAGCGCTGAGAGTGCAAGGACTAATTGCAATGCAAAACAAATGCAGTAAATCACAATCACATCACAATCACAATCACAATCACAAATCTTCGGAATGTTGCATTTTTTCCCCAAAGTTGCCACCAATGCCCCTGGTTTGTAACGCATCAATGCTACCCAAAATGAGGTGGCTACCCAAAATGCTACCAAACGCATCAATCAGCTCCGATTGAGCCATGGCCTTTTCTGGCCAGCATGATCCTGGACCTAAGATCACTTTCCATCCAAGCCGCGTTTGCCATCTTGAACTTTTGCTGCTGCGTCCACTCAGAGTTGTTCTTGTGCTCCTTAAAGAAATCGCCGATAAACTTCTCCTGAGCTGCTGCTGTGAAACACACGACATTGACAACCATATGTAACATAAGAGAAACAGGCAGTGTAGTAGGCGCACACAGGTGGCATGAATGGACTGACTCATTGATGAATGCTGTCAAGGGACACGAGCATCTTTCAGGGTGAGAGGTCTGGAACTGGAAGAACTCGACTCTTCAGCAGCAGCTTCAGGGGCAGCGGCAACAGGTGGTGGTTCTGCAGGGTTCTTCGGCACTCCCTTCGATTGAAACTTGTTGCGCCAAACGTTGGAGTTCTCTATTGCCCGCAGGCGTCGCACCTCCTTGAGTTGCGCCTGCCCCTGCGGACTGAAATCCGCCAGTCGTGACCCTTTCTTGAAACGTGGATCCCGCAGCAAGTCCTCCTCTTTGTCAAATGCAACCTTCTTGTCATCAACCTCAGGCTCAACACCCTTCTTGTCATCCTCAGCATCATTCTTGACAACCTGGACATCCTTCTTGTTCTCGATCTCATCAGCCTCCTTTTTGGCACCATCACCACCAGTTGGAGCACCTGTTGAAGTGACGTTCTCGTCAATGTCGTCCTGGCTAGGAGTTTCGTCCCCCAAGATAAGTGTTTTCGCGTCATCAAAATAGCAATTTGGTAGCTGCGAATCATTGTTTGGGCTCTGAGAAGGACCTTTCGGAGAAGCTCCATTTGGCACCTGCGAATCATTGAGCGGGGTCTGAGAAGGACACTTCTGGGAAGCTCCATCTGGCACCTGTGAATCATTGAGTGGACTCTGAGAAGGACGCTTCGGGGAAGCTCCAAAGTCAAAGGCACTCTTTCGCTTCAACTTGCGATTCCCAGGGAGCAAGGCGAGCATGGAGGCAGAAAACTCAGAATCTGGAGGAGTCCTTGGACACGCAGTTTCTGGCATGGTCACAACTGGCCTGGCCATAGACACCTGCATTGTCGTTGGAACAGGTAGGACACCATGGGATATGTTCGCAAAGCTTGACTGCTGCGGCGCATTGCCACCACTGAACTCAATATCCTCATCGGAATCAATCACGTGGGTCATTTCCACAGAAGCTCAAAGATGTAGCCGACAAGGATGTGTTCGCAAGGCTTTGATCCACAAGACTGACCAACAGCACACAGAAACAGGTTATGAAAGATAATGGTTGTGATGGCTTCGAAAAAGCTCAAAGACGGATTTTGAATCAAACGATTGAATGTGACTGAAAGTGGTTCTGACAAAGTAACATAAACATCAACTAGTTGAGATTGAGCAAAGGTTGTGAGAATGTAACGGCGCAGATATTTTCTTCATCGTGATCTGAGCTGGACCTGTTGGCTGGACAACGTTTGTCCCTAGTACCCTGACAGTTGACCTCAACAGATCAAATCAAAACCTACAAGCGTGTTCAGTGGGCAACAACAATCATCGTAGTGCGACTATGAACTACGAAACAGGACTTTCAATTCTTCTAGAGACCATGTTTCATATGTTTCAAGCCACTGAAATGCAAAGTCACCTTTGCACACACTAAGCTGTAAAAACTCACACGATTCGCTGAACTCCATTCTTGTCCAAGCTCAGGCCTTCCACGAGGAACCACAAAGGCTTCGCTGGGGCAACCATAGACTCGTTCTTGTAGATGCGAAGCCTCCATGCCTTGTATCAGAACACATATTTACTGGCAGTCAGCCCCTGTCGCATCAGATTCGTATCTAAACAAACATTGTATAAGCTGCTTCCAAAATGCCAACTTCAGGGCTGGGCTCTCTCTCAAGCTCTGAGCGGAAACGAAGCTTGCTGCATTGGAATGCTTCAAGCTCTTCAGCTGCACTGAGTTGGCTTTCCAACACATGAAGGAACCGTCTTTGGGAGAAATGTTGAACCTTGGATTTGTTCAAGGCAGTAAACACACACAGTGAACAATCGACATTTCCTTGATAACTTAAAACCTAGCTGACACACTGTGAGCAATCGACATTCCCTTGATAATTTAATGAATCCTAGCTACTGGTCGTCTGCATCGCCGCGCAATACATCTGATGGACGCTGGGCTGTATGGCCGCCCAACTCAAAGTCGACCAGGCCAGATGCCTCCACAGCTTGGAGGCATTCACGGAGAGTCTTCAAGGAGCTGTCTGACCCATCATCCTCCTGTCAAATCAAAGTAAAAGTAAAGTCGAAGTAGAAGTAAAGCAAGTAAAAGTACAGGCAAAGTAAGTCAAAGTAAAGCAGAAGAAAAGTCAAAGTCAAGGCATTTGCAACAACATCACTCCCAACCCCATCGAACAGTCATTGTTCATACATCAAATGACCCCCTGCCTCCAGAATGCACAGGCGCTGGTCGGACTCAAACTTTGCAACATGAGCCTTGTCAGGGCTGTCTTGCAGCATCTTCTCAGCTTTGGTGTCAAGGAGCCAGGAGCCTGCTCCATGTGACAGAACCGGGCCCTCATTGCAATCAAATGTTCCAGCGACTGGAGCACAAAGGAAGAACTTGGGCCCTTCAACGACTTTGATCACAAATCCACTGCTTCCCGGAGCACTGATGGTCGATGACGGTTCACCGTACTTGGCCACCAAGTCTGTAAGAGTGCGAGGCTCACCTTCAAAGATGTGCTTCCAAGGACTTGCATCCGTGGCAGGGGAACCAGCGGGAGTTGCAGGAGCAGTCGCGGGAGTCGAAGGTGCAGCAGCAGGTGGTGTTGATGCGGTTCCATGCAGCTTTTCAAAGCTCTTGAGCAGTTTCTTCCACTCTGCAGATCTCAGCGGGTCACCAAGAAACTTCTGCCGCACATCACTGGGGATGGTCAACTTCCCCTCGACTTCCTTGCACACAAGCAAGTCTGGAGGAGTCACTGTATCTGGGAGACCTGGGGAATCTGGCACATACCTGGCACCCTTGATCATACCTGAGTCCCTCTTCCATTCCTCCAGCAGGTGGCTGCGCAAAAGTTTTGATGCCAGCTTGTGGCACGCCAAGTCCATGGTGAGGCCGATCACAGGGCATGAAAGCTGCACCGCAGCCTTTTCCCAAGCTGCGTCATAGCTTGTGGCATGGTAGATGATGGTATGTTTCCCACCTAAGCAGTGCAAATCAAATGGATGTGGCTGCAAACAACGTTGATTCTGTACACAGTGTGTTTTTGATTTTGCTATGATTTCACTATGACTGTGATTGCAAATTGCAAAGGAGATTGTGACAGAACTTCCACACAGTTGTTGTCGTTGTTGTTGTTGTTGTCGCTGGCTTTGTGCATTTGTTTTGTGATATTGACGATTTTGACAAGATGACAAGTCGACAAGTTGAGGGCAGCACTGACACCACCAACACCCAAAGCTTCAAGCATCTTGAGTGGAATGTCGACACCTGACAACCATTGCGCGGTCTCCTGGAGGTCCGTGTAGTTCTTGCGCTGGTCATTCGAGGTCAGCTGCCCTTTGGTAACTGGGGCAACATACTCGTTCTCTGCAAGTGGGCTCGGCAATGGGTCAGGCAAGCTCTGGTAGCGCCAGGCATGTGAAGCCACGAACCTCAGTATTGACACATGAAACCAACATCGCAAAACAACTGTCAGGAGCAATCATGAGTTGATCAGATTCCTACACTAATCAGGTAAAGACTCCAGTCAAAATCAACCACAACCAATCAGATTTGATATTTGTTTCGAGCTACGCATTGATGTCTTCTTTCCCTGGCTTTGCTGGTGACGACTCAGAACCGCCACTGTGACCAGACCTTGGGAGTCTGTAGTTGACTCCTTTCAAAGGCAATGTGTGATCTGGGACGACCAACATCGAGCTATAGCAAGCAGGCTGTTCTGAGTTTCCATGGAGGTTGCTCAAATTGATCGCCAAGTGGAACGGCCGGAGCGCCAGCTGGTATTGCAACAGCTTATCTTCGATCCTCCTTGCGCCACTTGACAGACTGCAGTCAACCAAAGGACTTCCTTGAACCACTTGACAAACAGTCAGCCAAAGCAAGAAGCAAACAAAATCATTCAGTCCTTTGGTCCTGCCGTAGTGATGCTCCAGCAGCAGCGCCAGTGAGAAGTGGACAAATGACCACACCGATGGCACCTGATGCTGACGTTTTACAATGTGGCTGAATGCGACAATGTGCGGCAAATGTCAAAGCAAATGTGGCTGACATTTTGAACGCAACCCGTCCAAGATATTGAAGTTTAGGTACGGAGGGGGTTCTTGGCGAGAACGTTCGACATCCACTGTGCATGTTGGTTGATGTCTTGTTGCCCGATGCAGCCAAGCTTGGTAAAATCAATCACAGCCACATAATGGAGATCATCCATCGCAATCTGGCAACATTTGAAAGAACTGCACTTTGGCAATGTTTGAACAAACACAATCAGATTGTTGAGTATGCAGTGGCAGCTCAACACAGTACTCAACAGGCCTGCCATTCTGCAGCGCTCCTCCTGCAGAACTTCTCGGATGACGGTGCGTTGTTGATGTCTGGGACCAGTTGAATCATGCAACTAGCGTCGCAGAACTTTTCCACAAGCCTCAGTCAAACGAGTTTTCAAACGAACTTTTCCACTAAAGTCAAAAAGTTTTCAAAAGCACCCCCCAAAAAAGCGTGGAAGGAACCAAGTAGATCTTGAGCCAAGTAAATCAAGGAACTCCAGCCCCTTAGCATTTTGCTCCTTTGCGTGCTGAACTTCAACAACATGCGCCAGGCTGGCTCGCTTGGTCTTCGCTGCGTTGAAAGCCGTCCATGCGCATTCATCCTTCCTGGTCAGGGTACATGGAACAACACCAAAACATGAGTTATTGAGTTATGAACCACCACTACAAAGCATCAAAACAACAGCTGTCATGAGAAACAAAGAACAAAGCTACGCCAAGGTTCGCAATTTTTGCCTTAAGTGATGCAAAGGCTGCATTTTCCAATTCCTCTTCTTTCTCCTCCACAGTCTTCTCATCAACAGCAACTCCCATTGCTGTCGCCGGCGTCTCCCTTTGCACCATCTCAGTCCACAAGCAAAGGTTTTTCACAGTCCATCCGGCCGGCTCTGCCTTGATGATGGCTTCAATCTCTTCGAAGTAGTCCCTAGCGATAAGTACCCAGGCTAAAAATTGACTGTGAGTCGGGTTTGTGTTCGCTTGGTATGTATATATATATATATACCCTAGAAAATATTTACCACATACTACCCCTTACTACCCAAAAATGTAGTGAACATGAGAGCAAGTGTACACAGTTTATGTACATGTTTACCGAACATATTCTGATTCAGAACTACGATTGAGAAACCACGATTGAGAAACCAAGATTCAGGGTGGAGTGTATAATATATCATGTTTTGCTTCCTCGCGACATCTGCTATAGTTTCTGAATCAGGCGGTAGTTTCCGAACCATAGTTTGATGTTGCATACACATTCAGTTAGATACAAAAAGGAATAATAACTGTACCCAAAATGATTCTGTGAGTCATCAGTTGGTTTTGAAAGGGTCACATGATAGACCTGAATGTGACAAAGTGTTGAGTTGTTGAAACCTGTGATTTACGAATTGCCTGTGATTGGATGAGTCTGAGTGTGATTGGATAGAACTCTATAGATTAATTTGCGCCAAGAAACAGGTCCAGAAATGCCTTCTTGATGGTTTCCAAATCCGGAGCGTCTGCCAAGAGAGAAGCTTCTTTCAAGACATGTGCGTAGATGCAGGCGAAATTGATGTATGCGTCCCAGTCTTGCGCACTCAGCCTGCACCGCGGCCTCTGGTTCGGTCGGACTTTTCGCGTCTTGAGGTGGAACTGGTGAAAGACCAAGGCCAGGAACATCTCCTGCGAAGTCTCCGTGACTGTGAGCAAGACTTTGAAGTGAGGCTGGCATCCACGCGGCACAGCTTTCAGAAGCCATCTCGGCTTTCTCAAAAGCTCCGATGTGAGGGCGGATTGGCTCCACTTGAATTTGTGAAGATGGTTGGCAATGAGTTCCCTGGATCCCGCCGATGTTGCTGTAATCATGTTCAGGATGCTCTGGACCTTATCTTCGTCCAGGAACCATTTCTGCAGCATCCCATTCGTAGAGTGGAACTCCTGGGCCACCTTACGAAGGCGGTCTTCCGCCGACCAATCCTTCGAATGTAGGCCCTGCATGGACCGAGTTTCCATGATGGCGGAGAACCGTAATGACATTTGAAGGACATTCGGCGGCTGGCGCTCGCCGCCGCGAAAGCTCAGCATCATGTTGGTATAGCTGGATGCAAAAGCATCCATGTTCATCCTGACCTCAGGAAAGCCCAGATTGAAAATCACAAGTGAAAGCAACATTCACAATCACATCATTCTCAAATATGCCTCTTGGGGTTACACATTCATTGACAATCACAATCACAAATTATTGAACACATCACAATAATACCAGAATCAATCAGGCCACACAAGTTCATATGTAAGATCATGAATCCAAGGCGCATGGACTGGCAGTAGCCACCGCTTGTCCAAGAGGTTCGCAAAAGGCTCCAGAACCTTCTCGCTTTCAGGCGTGATGTCATTGTCGCTTGCAAGCAACAGGCCAAATGCGATGCGCTGAACCTTGGTGTACCCTTTGACTATGCGGATGCTCAGTGGCGTTATCTCGGCTGACTGTCCTGTCTCCAAAATTTGATCTCCAAACATGGTCTCTCGTGCAATGTTTTGGATACTGGGGATACATGAACATTTGCACGAGGCTGCTTGCGCAAGATGAAAGCAAAAAGCAAGCAGTCCTGCAGGCACATCCACCTTGGCTCACCAACAGCCAAACGAAACAGTTACGATGTCAAATTCACTACAGTCACGCATGCGCAATCCATCTTTAAGACCCTTGCTGTCACATCGATCGGCTCTCTGGACAACTCCACCCCTGAAAACAGCATCCCTTCAAAGACCGTGAGCCAATCTTCCAGAACTGGCAGTCCGTCATCTGGAAGGCTGTGCCTGAGCTTAAGAACAGAGCACATCGTATGCTCAACATTGTTACATTGTTCAACCAAGAGCAACCGACTTTCGGATTGCCTCCGAGACACAAAGGTGATGGGCACCTTGATGACATCACCATCCATGTGGCTATGGATTACCTTGCAAAGAACACATTGACATGTAGTTGTTTGGAAGAAGTCGTGGGACAATGGGAAGCAACAAATCATACATGCGTACATGCATACCTGCATACCTGCAAAGACACACGCATGCAATCATAGACGCATACAAACATTAAAACCTACATACTCACAAACATACAACAAACCAAGTAAATAAACAATCAAACACACAGGCAAACAAACAAAAATAAGCGAGCAAACAAACAAGCAAACAACCATACCATACCATACCATACCATACCATACCATACCATACCATAC
>CAXAMN010026617.1:0-61768 GCA_963970005.1 Durusdinium trenchii
TTGTACTACAAAGTCGCCAGTGCTCGCCTGCATTTCGCGCGCTCGACACGCACGATCTCCGCAGAGGCTTGCGTGGGCACCGGACAAATCGCACTCTCGCCTGCATTTCGCGCACTCGACACGCACGATCTCCGCAGAGGGTTGCGCGCGCATGGGACAAATCGCACTCTCGCCTGCATCTCGCACACTCGACACGCACGATCTCCGAAGAGGGTTGCGCGTCAAGTCTCCAAAACGAGCGTTTCGCACGAGACTTCATCAAAAACTCACACGTCAAAGTCTGCAAAACGAACGTTTCGTACGAAACTTCCTCCAAAAGTCAAGCGGAAACACCCATCACGCAGCCCTGCCAAGCAGTTTCGCGGCGTTTCGCGAATCCAGCCCCTCCAAACAACATCCACTCACACGCCAATCCCAATGGGACAACGACATTCACCTCTACCACAACTCAAAACCTCACGATTCCCTGCGCCTGCCACGAAAATCACACTTCCACACCTCAAAGCACGCACAAAGTCCTGCGCCTGCCACGAAAAGTGACAATATCATCTCATGTGAGCTTCAACAAAATTTGCACCACACCACACGTTTGGAATGATTTCGGCCCGTTCTGAGCACACTCCCATCCACCAAAATCGCCATTTCAGCTGAGACTTGTCACGAAAACCGAGCTTCGATACCACACCCTAAAACGCAAATCCCAATGGCACGGCCACATCCAACACCCCAAAAATACGACTCTCCAAACGCTAATCCCAATGGAACTGCGCAGCAATCTGCCGATCTCATAAAACGCTGCGCCTGTGCAGCGAAACGCATCACGTTTCTCGCGCGACATGTTCTGGTCCTGCAAGTCACAATAGAATAGCGGCGCAAACTAACACGTAACACGTCCATGCAAAATCATTTGCAAAAGCTTCCCCCAATAACAGCAAATTTAAGACGCGACGACGACGAGAGACGACACAACCCATGCAAACACAGCTCCAACCCCCAGATCCCCAACTATAAACGGAAACCCTTCGCTACGCATTCGGGAAAAAAAATATTAATCAATATAAATTAAACAATATGAATACTAATATATATATATATTATAAAGATATCGATTTTAGAATTTCTTTATTTATATTCAATAAATATTCAATATAGTACCTACCGACAAATCATTTTTTTATTTCGACGGCTTTAGACAAATTTCATTTATGTTATATCATTAAAATATGAATTACATAAAATAATAATACATAATGACAAAAAAATAATCATATATATATATATATTAATAGTAATGATAATAGTATTAAATATATAGTATATAATTTTGTTGAATAATCTGCGGTAATTTATGATAATATATCCAAGATATGATTATAATTTGAATTATCTATTTATAATTTTAAATCACTTTGGTTGTGTGAGTGTAACGGAGCTCCAAGACCAGCAAAGGGCCGAAGGTGTGCCCGGCCACGGCGAGGGCCCAAACCTCAACTGAGGTGGAAGGCCTTCAGAGCTAGTCGCTCACAGCAGCGCAATTGTAAATCAATTCTATTTCAGGATGCACCCGATGTTCCAGCAATTGCAATTTGATGGGGCAAGAATCACATCTTGGAGGAACCCATTCCGCACTTTGATTGTAGAGATTCTGGAGGCCTGGAACATCCTGGAACTGAGCCAAGGGCACTTTCTTCCACGACGTTGCGAACATCTGCAGCCTAAGCACCACGAGTGGCGAAACTCATTCGAACCCTCCCACAAGCTAAAATTCATACCAACGTGACGACGTGCCAAGGCCCAAGCTGGGTCCAGGGGAATGTCGAGGGGCATGACAATTTCCACCTGCGACCTCAAAGGCTTCAGGGTCAAATCAAAGAATGCAATTGTTGATTCAATCTGAACACGAGCTCTCATCATGGCTTGGCAGGTTTGATGCCCACACCTCCCATCTCTGCACTTTCGTGGCTGGGGCTTCCTGAGCTTGGTTTGAAGGCTCTTTACCTGAGGAAAGGGCCCAGGATTTACCTGAGTGTATGGGCACGGCGGGCAAAACTACTGGCATATGCTGCAGGTGTCGACGGGCCACTCAGAACTCTTTACATGCCCATGATAGGGCCTCAAGATTTCTCAAAATGCAAGCCACTAAAGATTCCATTCATTGTGTATGGCATGGTGTCCAAAGCCTGTCCTTCCTCATTGTCCACGCTTATCACGCCAGAACGGGTTCGATGTCCGACAGCAGCCGCCGATTTAAAATGTTTGTCGCAAGGAGGCTCAAGTCCCCATTAGATTATTTATCAGCACAATGTGCGATTTCCTCTGCCACTGAGTGCCCCACAAAACCAAATACATTCTGTCCGTAATATTTCCACCATCAGCTTCACCCAAAAGGACACATACAAAAAAACCACACGAATGTGTTGCTCTTCACAGTTCTTCATGCTCCTCTTCACATTCAAGTTCATGTTACCCCATCTTGAACCGAGTCGAGACGGCTGAACTGCACCCAGGTTGCTGGGTCCACCTCCAGGGATTCGACGCCAAAGGAACGGCCGCTCACCAGCTGAATCTGGGTCTCGTTGGGCCAGGGATCTTGACCCGGATTCCTGGGAGGATCAAGTCTCGTTCCCCCCAAAAAAGGGCAGGATCGCAAGTGAGAGATTGAGTTATATATGTTATATAGACTGATGGCGTTTTTCCGCCTGGAATGGAGACATGAGGTGAGGGAAGGCAAGGCAAGAGTTGAGCGTGTTTCGCTTCAACAATGAAGAAACACGCGTGCGCAAGTCTGATATTTGAATCAGCTCTCTTTTTTTACTTGACCGCGGCCTGTCATGTGACCGAATCTATTCTGCATTGTGATGCATATTTGTGCGATTTACGTCACCAGTTCTCTTCCTCAAAGAGTCGCTACCAAAGGCTCATGATTTTCTCTTAACATCTCCGAGGCGGGAACTCAGCCTTTTCCCAAGGCTTTTGTGATCAAACTGCCTGCGAAAGAGTGACCCAAGCACACGTCGTGCTTTGTCGAAGAGACTCCTGTCTGCCATAAGTTTGCTCATTGCTTCAGCAACCATCTGGATGTCCTTGCTAGATGGCTGAGAGGCATCAACTTGGTCAAGGTCTTGTGGAATCTGCAGAAACTGCAGCTCCTCGGGAATCAAGGACATGAAGTCAGAAGTGCTACTTGATGATGCTCCAATCACCGGCTTTCCCAGCATCAGCATCTGCAATAAAGCCAGCCCAGAACTAGCAGATGTGTGCAGTGACACAAAGACATCCACTGAGGCCATCAAACTGCATAGCTCTTGCCGGCTCAGGGCATCGGTCATCAGCAAAGCATTGTTTGTTCGATTCACCTCCCGTTCCAGCTGCTGGAATTCCGTTACATCCCCTTCAGGCCGCACACACTTCATCACCAGAAGAACGTTGGAAGAGCCTGAATCAGCCTGAAACGCCCGAAAGGCAGCTAGCACCGCCAAGGGGTTTCGAAGCTGATGAGCGCCGTTGAACATCACCAGGAACACAAGAGTGCCTTCTGGAATTTTGAAACGCCCCCTAGCCTTGGCATATATCGACAAATCTATATCTATGCCCAAGGGCATTGTCACGACTGGTGTTCCAGCATTCGCTGGTGAGTTCCGGATGGACATTGTGACGAAGTCTGATGCCGTCCAAATTTCATCGAAGTGATTCATGTGTTGCAGCCAGTCACTGGGAAAAACATCCAGTTCCTCAGCCCAGTATGCGATGTTGCGGTGTTTCTTCCATTCCCTGCTTGGATACGACTTGACGATGGCATCTGTATCCCCGGCGCTGGCCACAAACAGGTTGACATCATATGTCGGAATGCCTTGCTTGGCGCCAACAAAGTCAGTTGTCTTCACACATTCACACGCCCGTTTAGCAACACGTGGCATATGGTCTCCAATGAAGACATGTGCACGCAGTATGCCTGACATAAACTAACACACACCCACGAAAGGCTGCCAGTCCAAACCAACCAAAGCTACCGTAAACAAAGCAACAGGAACAAAACTAAAGCACAAACGCAGAAGTCAAGCGAGTTTCAATTGATCCCAAGTGCAAACATGGAAGTCCTACAGGAGAATGGTGGACGATCAAAAGGGAATCACCTGATCCCACAAAGCACAAAAACATTGTTATTGTTGTCAAGGAGTTGGAGGTGAGATTGATTCCTGACCTTATCTTCTCAAGTCAAACTTGAACAGGGCAGCGTGCTGCTATCTCTGTGTATGTTGTGAAATCAACTCCAATGCCTTTGTGAACAGCCAACGCCTCCCACGTCTTCTATTATAACTCCCAAAAGCGCCGCCTTTGGCTGTTCATGCTGTCAGGATCACCTGCCTCTCCTTTCTCAAGGCTCCCTGTAGTGGAAACGAGGGTGAAACTCTTTTGTAAGGTTTATGTGTGTGAGTGTGTGCGTGCCTAATTATGTATCCGTATGCAAATATATATATATATATTTATAGTTTTAAATTACAGTACATTACACCTCTGTAGCACTGCATGTATGTCTGTGTGGGGGCCACGCTAAAAATATGTATATATAAATATATGTTCAACTATATTATATAATTCAACTACATACAGAAGACAACAACACCCTATGAACCAACAAAACTACCCCTCTCCGCAAACAGAAAACCCACACACACATCATCCACACACCCGAAACAACACAACTCGTGCTTCAGCCCTAGGCACGTGTGGTTTTCACTGTCGTCTTCCGCTCCCTAGGACCTGGCAACAGCACTGCCGCTGTAGGCAGATCTGCAGACTCCATGGCCACCAGGACAGCATGGCCCACGTCGGCGAGGACACTGTCGGTGGTGAGGGCGCAGTAGACGTTCACACCCATAGGCAAACCTTGGAAAGTGAACTTATCGAACTCATCCCAGAAAATCTTAGGGCAGGAGGAAGTGTCGAGGACATATAGGACATGTAAAAAATAGCTGGGGCCATGGATTCCGGACTGTTGACAACACCGCAGCTGGTGGATTGATAGGGCCTGCGTGGGTGTTATGGGGTTGAATTTGGGACGTCGGGTACGATCATCAACAGTACGATCATGTACGATCCAATTGCCAAGAAGCCCTTGAACTTCTTCTTTCTCCGTTTGCGCTCGGCCTCCACGAACTGGGTCGTGAGCACGCCGTGGACCCGAAACCAGGCCTGGTAGCTCTCCCAGTGACGGTCCAAGGGATCGGGGAAGGCCGCCATCAGATCTGGCCTGGCTCGGTGGAATTGCCAGGCGATCTCGGGGACCCAGTACGGAGCACTGGCCTCCACCGTCAAGTGATGGACGCCCTGCAACATCCAAGATAGAAGAGAGACCTTGGGAGTGACATCTACACTGAAGGGGTCCTCAAAGGCCACGACTTCGTGGAATAAGCGCGAAGCCTCCTGGCCAGCATTGACGGGGTCTAAGATCTCGGCAAAGTAGGTGCGAACGACGTATGGAATGGGCGTTCCGTCCTTGAACATGCCAAATCCATATGGCACATGGCGCCAGCGCATAGCATCTTCAGCCTTCAACATCTCAAGGTACTTCTCGAAGATAGGGCGTAGGTTTGGGAATTGCACCATCTTGAACCGGTTCTGGTGCCTCGAGATGGTTTCAATGTCATAGTCAAGAAGGCTGGACATGCCAGAAAAAATGCATAAAAACCGCTGGCTCAGAGTCATACATCACCCGTCCGTTCTCCATGTAAAGGTGGGCACCCCGGTAGTGCAAATTCCAGTAGGCAATGTTGTAGCGTGGATCTCGCAGAATGAAATACTCCTCCTGCGGGTAGTAGGACACAATCAAATCCGCCCAGTTCTGGTCAAAATGCATCCCTTTGCTGGGCTCGGCATATCCATAGAGGCGAAGGCGTTGCCCCCACCAGTCAAAGAACTTGAAGGCACTTTTGCTGCGGCTTGCAGCTACAAAACCGAAGTTGAATTGCCCGGCCAACATGATCTGACGCTCATCTTGACGCAAACCATCAAGGGGGATCTCTTCGGTAATGTGTGGAGTGATTACAAGGCTGTACTTCTCCAACGCGCTCACAATCTGCGTCAGGGGTTGCATGATCCATATGTCATTGTCAAAGTACAATACTTTGCTCGCATTGTAGCGATCAAAGATATACTTGAAGGCGGGAGGTTTGATGGCTGTATTGAAACAGGTCATGTCATAGCGAAAGGCAAGCTCCATAAAACTGAAATTCATGTAGGGCTGGAGCTGCTCCACCAAAACCAGTTGCCACTTCTTGGGGAAGTCATCCAGAATCTGGCCCGGCAGGGTGGGATCTCCACCCGTCGTCCACACATAGCGATTGTCTGCCACAACCCAAATAAAGCAATCGATGTCTGGATTGAGGGCTTCGGCCCGATCCAGGAAGGACTTCACGAAACCATAGTTGTTGAAGGCAGAGATGGTAAAGAGACAGGTCTTTGTCCATGACACCTCGGCCACGGCCGGAGAGTTCTGAAGGGGCCTGGGTCTGTCGGCCTGCTGCTCTTGTGGAGGCTGAGGGGAGGCAGATGAAGTAGGTCTGGCTTGAGGGTCTCTCTCCAAGCAGTTCCGCTGTATCATAATCATTGAGGTAGACAGCAGTGCGAGAGTCAATATGGTCGCTTTGGAGCATCTTTCCAGCATGGTCGGCAATCTTTGTGCGCGACGCAGCGAGCTCACTGAGGAGTTATTGCGTTGACGGGGGCAAATCAGGACTTTGTAAATCCGGGCTGTGCTTTGAACATCTTCCAGCCACACTTGTGGGATTAAGATGGTTTAGGTATGCAAGTAAAGGACTTTCGCACCCTCTTGCCAGGTCTGCTATTGAACCATCTAGGCCGCGAAACTCCTGTTACACGACACTGAAGGCTTTTGTCATGACAACTCCAACTCATGTCATGCTTACATTGCTAACAGCTTTTCATAGCAACTTACAAGGTCAAGGATACCTGAGTCCAAGCATTAGGACCACATGTTCTCAAACCAACTGTGCACAAGCTTGGGCTCAGACTCCAATGACACGAAGACTTCCAGGTGCCCCACATCCCCAGCTTGGCTGGGGGCCACCCAAAGGCTTCCAAGCCTGTAGGCCTTGCAAAAGGACTCACTGCCCACTGCCGACTCATAGGAAAACAATAGGAACACACATATACACACATGAAAACATCAACATCCAGCGGCTACCCCATCTCCACTTCGTCAGTTGACGGCGCATCCGGCGCATCGCGGCCACAGGATGCCACGGGCGCCCTTCGTGTCTCTAACTCACTCCTCTCACTTGGACTAGGGGTGGACCGACTTACAGATGCAAATGCATGAAAGGCCTTGTTTTCAACTTGCTTCACCACTGATCATTCCCATAAGTTGTGTATGCTGGTCGTTGAGCCCTTCTGGATGCTGTTGCCGTCTGGCGCACCTCGGTCATGCTGGTTCCACGGAGGTCGGCAGACCATTCCTTGCACATGGAAGCAAAACTAGCGCTCTCATAGCGCCCGAGGGTCTGTTTCTTCTAACCTCCTCCAACTCATGGGAACAAAAGTATGCCCTGACCACCAATCGCAACCGGCTGGACAAAAAGAAACGGAACAAAGGATGACTATGGACCATAGATGAGGTGCACAAACCCGCCACTCAGGCCTCTGTCACGTCACCAGCTTGGGTGGCATCTTGGTTCAAAGCCTGGAGAGCAAACACACGCCGATCTAGACAAAGGCGCATCAAGGCACTCCTAGGAGAAAAGGCAACATCCCGCGGCAGGATAGCTACAATGTAGCCCACCCACCAAAATCACTCTAGGATGGTCTAGGCCAGAAAAGGCTGGGAAGCCGAATGCTTAAGGTGGCAACTTCATGTGATCTCCGCTGCCCGGGGCAGCGCCTGACACCCAAGACCTCCAGTGCCTCGTGGTGCAGCTGCAGCCGGACGTGATGGACATGAGCCCTGGCCGACTGAAGAATATCGGAGGCCTGGCCGTTTCAGCAGCAATCCGGGCACCGCAGCAAAAGGATACCGAATGTTCGGCCACATGTTTGAGCGTGCTTTTCTTTGGTGGCACGGTCTTTGGTAAAAGCACCGCCTGTGAACAACTAGCAATGGCAAACTAAACGCCACGCAACAATAGTTCATGATGTCTTCAAAGTGCCAAAAATGCCTCTGGAGTGCAATGATGTTTTATTGTTCTTTTCGAGTGCCAAAAAGCCCAGCCCCGGATTGACATCCAGCGCGCCCCTTCCAGAAAGAACACGAGCCATACCCCTTTCAATTGGCCTGTTCCAGGAGTCCGGAGCCATGGCTTTCGATCCAGTCAATCTCTAAGAGGAGCAAAACGCCGAAGACATGTCCATCTAAGCCTTGGTGCTGGGCCCACTTGGAAAGCCGCGGGAGCTAATTCGGTGATTCAGTGCTTCTTCGGTCGATGGGGTTTGGGAATCGGCCCTCGTTGCGGATTAGGATCGGAGATTCCCGGCGGAAAAGAAAAGGGGCGACAAAGAGCACGGAGGAGCCTTCCTCATTCGTATGAGACAAACATAATATGCACTGGGTGTAATTATCCTATTACCAGTGCCAGCAACAGGCCTTCTTCCAAAATAGTGATAACTGTTTACCGACTGTTGCAGGTAATAGGACAGACCCAACAATCCCAACATATGCAAATAAGCCAGCTTGGAAACGACCTTGAAGCAAGCCTTGCGGACGCTGCCTGGGCTTCCTGTCGGGGGGTTCTAATAAGGACTTGTCACCTGGCATGACGAGTGATTCATGCCCGGCTAGTAAACGAGCATGAGCATGCATACGGTGTCACATGAACGCACTACCCAGGGTATATAGGACATATGTGAAAGCTTGCAAGAATGGCGATATGCAAGCATCGAATCATATCGAATCGACATAGTGCGTAAACCAGAAACAGGGGCGCACACCAAGGGCGCACAAATGAGATGCACTCACTGAGCAAATCCAGGAGACTGAGTGCCCAAATGCATGTCGGTGAGTCGGCCTGAGACAAGACAACAAACAATGAATTGGAACGACCTGGATTGCTCATAAAACACGCATTTTGTGCTCAAAAGCTAAGAGGCTGCAGCCTCAAGCGACCCATTTGTAGATAATTACTAAGTTTCCGAGATCCCTGATAATTTTGGGGGCATAGCATACACTGCATCCGAAAAGGTAGGCCTGTTTGGTCCGTGGCACTTTCAAGTGCAAGGACACCTGCTGCTCCATTCCAGGCTCTATCACCTTTCAGCATTGACAAGTGCAAACAAGCCAACAGTCAGCAACTACAAGAAACCAGCATGCGCCATTCCTGCTTGCATACCGTGAGCAATCTTCAATGGAATCAGCCCCCCGGGTCTCATGTGGTTTTTCTCACAGCTGCCCTGAAGAAAGCCATCAAGTGCAAGCAAGGAGCCCTGCCAAGCAGTAAGGTGTTGACCCCCATATCCGAGCCGTGAGCGATTTGCAAGGCTGTTCTGGCAGGCCTTTGTTGAAATTCTGGAGACTTCACTCCATCCATGGGTTTAGTAACAAGGCATTACTACTAGTAGCAAGAACCTACTATACTACTGTCTAATGACTTAGGCCAACGTGACGCAAGTGACATACCAATCTGGCTACCCCCAGGGCTAAGTCATGTGCCCTGACATATCGAGCAAAAAAAATGTCTGGGTTGGGAAACCTGGTGTCATAGGACCTGTGGACACCTCCTCGACAAAAAATGTAAAAAACAGCTAAATAATGCTAGATACCACTGCCTGGTACCCTGGTGACACAGTGGTGACATAGGGTGCGACTATGTGTTGCTTCCTTGAATACCTCATACATATTTCTATGAATATCATGGTTGTGGCCTGATGACATAGGCCTTAAGAGGAAATGCCAATGTTGGATCAATCCTGATGACATAGGCTTTTGGAATTGGCGTGTATGTCCGACAAGTCCTAAGTTACTAGTCAGTAGTATATATAGTAACAAGTGCATCGCTACTAGTATTTTCGTATTTTCGTGCTACTAGTAGTAATGCCCCTGTTACTAGTAGCGATGTCCTTGTTACTAGTAGCTTCTAGCTACTAGTCATGCTGTTGAAGTCTGGGGCTCGGGCCAAACGCCTTGGCCCGTGTTTGCCAAGGTGATGTTCACCGTGACGGCGACAGGCCTAGCATATCCAACTCTTAGGCACCAAAGCTTCACTGGTTTCAACATGTTTCAACTTATATATCATATATCAACAAAGGGTTTCGAGGAGCTTTTGTTGAACAGCGTAAATTTTGGCCGAACGCCGTGGCTTTATGAACTTGTGCCCCCGATTCATGGTCCCACTCAGTAGGTATGAGCTGAGTGATCTTCTTGGCAACATCTGTTCGAGGCTCGTGTGAAGTCGGTCAACAGCCGGCACAAAGGAATGGAATAGCGCCTTATGCAAACCCAATCAAACCCATGATCAATACACCCTCCCCACCAAAAGTCAGAAGGTTACATAATGTGGAAAACATATTTCTTGGAGGTCCATCATGAGATATCATGAGGGAGGACTTCCAAAGACTAAATCTCTTCATGAGGAGAAACAATGTCACTGAGTCAATTGATTGACATGGCCGGAATTATATAGGCAAACATTAAGCGGATGAAGAACGTGAAAAACATTGCTTTTAGAAAGAACATTACCACCTGAGGGGCCTTATCGGGTACCAACTGTTGAAAAATTGGCTAGAAGGTTATTTGATAGGCGGTTAGTATTGCAGGAGGGGTTCCTTATTGATGGATTTACATAATTACTTTATAACATATCATAAACTAGTCCAATATTAACATCTTGGAAGTGGAGGGCAATTGCCCATAATTACCCGTGAGTACCAGAAAGACACATTCTCCTACTAACTACCCAGCCCTCGTTTCCATCGATGCGCCACACCGCACCCGTCGTTTGCGGCCTGGAAGATGCCTCGGACACGGTCAAGCGGCCGAGGCGGTAGACCTTGGGCCGAGGACGGTCGGTGGATCGCCCGCTCGGTGGGCCATAGGATTGCAAACCAATCCATGCTGCGTCTCAAGATGACGAGCCACAAACAAAACGCACTGAAACTGGTGCAAATTGCATCTGTTTCAGTGGAGGGCCCTAGAGCGCCTAACCGCCCTTTTCTCGTGAGCCATACTCAAGGCCTGCGGTCAACCAGGCATGTCCTTTACACTGCTAGACTGCAAAGTGACTTCCACAGCCTCTCAAAGTTCTGTGGGTCGAAAGTGGTGAGACCCATGCCGCGTGCACCTTCAGCCGACGGTCTCCCTGTCGTCCGCTCGCCAACTCGGTCTCCTCCTTCTGGATGACCATCTCGTGGTTCTTGAGGAGGTCGTAGAGCGGAGCCATGTGCGCAGCGCTTGGGAGCTTCGTGAGGCCGTCGCTCGGGTTCAGGTTGTGGGGCAACCAACGAAGTCTGGCCTTCAGCTTTGCCAAGCTCTCTTGGATGATGGCGGATTCTAGCGCCGCTCGATCATCCTCTCCTTGAAACTGGCGCTCTGGATTGGCCGTGCTGTCGTAGACACTTTTCGCGTCTATCACACAGACGGTGTCGGGGTCTGTGTATCGCGGGTTCTCCTCCGCGATGACCGTCGAGGGTCCTCTCAAGCCCATCTGGATCTCCTCATCATCCATCATCATCTTGGGGTCGAACCTGGAGATCCGGAAGGACAGCATGGTGGCATACTGTTTCTCCATGGCAGCTAAGGCTGTGCTCAGGCTGATGCTTTCGCACAGTGTGGTGCTGCCTGCCTTGCGCCTGAGTTTCTTGCTGCGCCATGCTATTAGGCTGACGGGTGCTTTGATGCCTCTGTTGAGCGCAGGAGTGGACATAGCTTGTATCCACCCGTGTTGTGGTTTGTTGCGACCGCTTGGGTCGAAGCTGCTGTCCACCACCAACAGGTGGCGGAGATCTTCCTCCTCGATGGAGTGGATCTTGATCTTGACTTCTCTCTGCTTCAGCATCTCGACCACACGGTTGCACTCCAACAGGTCCTGCATGGTTGGTGAAGGGAAGCAACCGGACAGGATGCTTGCTGCAGCTGAACCGTCTGGTCGGCCTTCTCGTGCTGCCCAGTTGATGGCAGCAACTGTGCCTCGCAGTTGTGCGATCTCCTCTTCATCCAACAGAGTCTTGGCCGCGTCCTTCTTCAAGGTCTTGCGGTTGGCTTGGACGGCGGTCAACCTGTTCTGGACATAGTCTGTCATGTCGATCTCGAAGCTGTAGTCCGAGAGTTGTCTGAGTCTTCTGCCAGCGTATCCGCTGCCCTCGGACTGCATGTCCATCAGCTGCACGACCTTTCCGAACCTTAGCTTCTGCTCGAGGATCTGCATCTTCTGTCGATGGACCTCGTTGCCGGCCTCCAGCATGTCGTCCACCTCCAGCACCAGAATGCCCTGTGTTGGCACTTGCTTGTTGGGATCCTCCTCCTGTGGCCCATCCAGCGTCAGGATGCACCGGTCATAGACATTGACCCGATAGCCAAGTTCCTTGACCAGGATTTCAAGCAATGACCTTCTCCACCAGCTAGGACCGGAAACCAATCCGTAGACCTCTGTGAGCAAGAGGATCAGCTGGTTGGGGTCGTAGCCTTCAAAGCATTCATCCGGAGGCATTCTGCATGCCAGCTTCTGTGACCTTGTCGTTGGTCGGCCTTGGAGAAAAGCAGTCTTGGCATCCTTGGAAACTGCCTTCCATTTGCGAGCTGCAGCCAACTGCATCATCAGGTAGATGCTCGAAGTGAGCGGTGTAGGTGCCGCCCGTTCGATTTGGTGGATGTGTGGGTCTCTCCACCCAACCACACACCATCTGCTCTTGGCTGCCAGACCTTCATGATCTGCTGGTTCGAAGTTGACCTCGCCATACTTCTCAGGAAGCACTCCAGAGCGGTCGGTGGGTTTCCACCTGTCCACATAGCGGGAAGTGAGCACATGCTGAGGGTTGTTCCTTAGGAACTCCAGGGACTCCTTCACACTCAAGATGCGGATCGCACCGGAGTCGAGCAGGGACTTCACTTCTTTCGCTCTGGCTGCTCTGAAGATCTTCTTGTGCTTCTCGTTGAGGCTTCTGAACTCAACTTGTCCAGGCGAAGTCTTGGTCTTGGTGAGGTATAGGCACTTGTCTATGGTGTTGAAGAACGCTGAGGCTTGCTTTGCGTCAAACTTGGAAGACGAAGATGACTTCATAGTGTACCTGCCATTTGACCGGTCCAGGACCCAAGATGGTGACATCTCATCCGGCTCCTCAAAGACTTCCAAGTAGTGGCTCTTCACAAGGTTGTTGCTCGAAGGTCTCGGCCATGAGGGAACACCTTGTGGAGGGCTTGGATAAGGCATAGCGGGAGTTGATGTAGTGTCGCGAATAGGACCAAAAGACAAAGATCCTCCTCTGCCTTCATCCACCTGAATGCTAGTTCTACGACTGGTGTCTCTGGAGGGGATTGGTGGCGCAGACGGTTGAGGCGTCTCGGTAGAAGCTTCAGAAGGTGGAGCAAGTAGTTCTCCAGGAGCTCCTCCGGGATCTTCAGCCATAGGTTCATCTTGCTGTTGTTCAGGGTTCAGAACACCTTGACTCTCTGATGGGTCTGCGTCCGCCTCTTCCATGATGGTGTCCAACTGGTCATCTGGTAGTTCTCGAGGTGTCGTAGGTGCATAGCTGAAGGAGTCTTCATCTTCATCTGGTGCTCCTTCTCCAGCTATGTCCCGGTATAGTTTCACCTTGTCCTTTTCCAAATCTTCAAGCATAGCCGCAGAGAGGTGTCGAACGAGTTCAGCTCCTCGGCTCTCCTCCGAAGTGGCTTTTCTGGTCTGGGCTTTTGAGGCCTTCATCAAGTAGCCTCGCATGCTCACCCACATGGTGTCATCTTTCTGGGCAATCAAAGTTCCAGGTCCACTCCAACCCTTGAAGTTGGGGACGTTGCGCCAGATGTAGACCAGCTCGCCAAGTTCGAAGTGCTTGTTATCCGAGGTTCTGGTTCTAGTCGAAACTGCTCGTCGAACTGCTTCATCGTCTTGCCATCGTAACCAGGACTTGGCTGCTTCTTCGCGAATCTGCCATGAGCGTTGCATTGCATCGCCTCCTCCTTCCAACACGAGTTGCTTGTCCATGACATCATCAGACAACAGGCTACCAGGTAGGCGTGGAAGTACGCCGAAAGCTCTCTGGTAGGGTGTGAAGCCAGAGCGGTTGTAGTACCTGTTGTGTGCAGCCACCACTTCGTAGATTGCAGCTCGAACTTCTTCATCCGTGGTGGCGCTGATCTCATGGAGTGTGGTCTCCAGTCGGGATTTAAATATCCCTCCGGCTCGTTCTGTGCGGCCGTTTTCCCATGGACTGCGAGCGTTGGTGTAGTATATGGGTACACCAAGATGTGCGAGGGATTCTGCGAACTGTTGACCAATGAATTCGCGTCCCTGATCCGCCACAAGAAGTGACGGAGGACCGTAATGGGCGATCCAACTTCTTGAGAACTCTAAGAACACCGTGCTTGCTTGCTTGTTGGCCAGAGGTTCCACTATTTGGAAATCTGTTCCCCAGCATAAGCAGTTCATCATCAGGTATTCTTTCTCGATGGTCGGGACGTTGACTTTCAGCAAATCGATGCCGACAACTTCATTGAAAGCCATCGCTTTCTGCAAGTGTCCAGGGCGATGCGATGAGGGCTGTTGCTTTCGTTCGCAAAGGGGACATTTGAAGTGGTGTTTGACCCACTCCACAACTTCTTGTTTTGCACCTGCGTGGCGAAGAGCACGAGTGAAGGCCTGCAAGGAAGGGTGGCCCAAGTTGCGGTGGACCTTCAGGACTTCTCGTCGTAGAGCTGGGTGGAGCGTAGCCATGCCTTCGTCCACAACCTTATCCAGCTCCATGGACTTGAGAGCTTCCTGAGTCTTTCCCAGCGCCGTGTCCTCGTCCTCGTCGTCCATTGCATCAACAAAAGGCCTTTCAGCCAGAGGAATCTGCGAGCTCGAAGGCGCCGAAAGCGACGAAGAGGGGTCCGCGCCTCTCAAAGTTCTGTGGGCTGGAAATGCAAATTGCCAGTCCACCTGCATGGCAGAGTCCTCGGTCAAGTAGTTGTGCAAAGGGTGTGCGGCAGAAGCCACGATGAAGTTGGCAGCTTGCTGCCAATCGTTGGGCAAAACCATTGGGCACTTCAGCTCAAAGCGAGTAGAACCAGTCCAGAGGCCTGAAAAGGTTCTGCGAGGAGTTGAAGTAGAGCGCCAATCGTCCACGAAGGTGGCCTTCTTGCCGTCGAGGTAGCGCAAAGAAGTCGTCCGGGTAGAGGCCAAGTCATAGGACTTGAAGGGGCAGCCAGACACTCCAGCTGGAACATATAGGGCTCGACGAGGTTGGCGATGGTGTCGAATGATTTCGCCTGGCTTGGTCTCCCAATAGTCTTGCTCAGCTCTATGAGACTTGGTCCAAGCTTCCAAGTGTAAACGAAGACCTCGGAGAATGTTCTCAACAAAAAGGGGAGTGTACTTGGCTGCGTGTCCAGCTTCTCCTGCAAGTAGAGGCTGGTGCTTCTTGTGGTGGCCGTCGCACCGGCGACCAAGAGTGATGGCCAGCTCCTCGATGTTTGTCAGAAGCAGAGTGGGCTTTAGAGCAGGCTGTCCCTGAGTTGTGGTGAGACCGAACCTGCATAGATCAACATCAACCGCATAAACTCCAGGTTCATCACGAAGTTGCTGAAGTTCTGGGCGTTTCCACGAGGTAGCCCTTTTGGGGTGCTCGAACAGAAAGCCTCTCCCATTGCGATGCTGAAGCTTTGCAATGAGGATGCTGAAGCGCAAGTGTCGAAGCCCTTCCTCTTCCTCAGCGGCGACCACTTTTGGTTGGCGCTTGAAGTTGCTGAGGTATCGAAGACTTGAAAAGGTAGTACACGGAGGGCACAACAAAATCAAACTTGGCTTCATCCGGTTGATCAAGCGAAGAGCGGCTTCTTGGTGTTTCTTCAAGTTGAAGTCCCAACCAGTAGTGAGGTCGAGGCTGCCGCCGCATTGAAAGCCATGCTTCTCTGCTCTTTCTGCCAAACGTGGAGGACAATAGATCTCCATCACTGAGGGCTGATCCTTCAAGTTCTTCACAAGCATCTTCTTGATCTCCTTGTGCAACGGCTTGGTGACACCTTGAGTGTCATGGCTGGCACTAGCAAAATGCTGCGCCATCTGTCCATAGACATAGCAGTTGACAAAATCATGCGGGGTGCGCAGTGGTGATACGGGCTCAAAAATGTTGTTGGACTTGAACTGATCTGCAAAATAGCATGCTGTAAATTCTGGTGAACCAAAAGCTTCTGTGGTGGCCGGTGTCAAGCAGCAGTTCAGGCAAAGAAACACCATGAACTTGGGGAAATGGCGCTCCAAAAGAGCGCGAAGCTTGCTGCCATTCTTGCCACCCAGTTGCTCTTTGTGGACTAGGACTCGGGATCGAACCCGGTGTTCATGTCCACCTCCTGCCATGTTGGCGAATCGCTCTCTTCCACCAGCTCCTGAATCTCCGAGTCGTCCTGGTGCATCGCGAAGGTCGGCACCGGCATCTTCAGGCGCCGAATTGCTCGAAGACCAGTCATCTTGCGATCCTTTGACATAGATCTTCTTGGCATTGGCGGATCCTTCTTGGACTTGACGACCTGGCCCTTGGTCTCGATCATCGGGTTGATGGTCCGGGGAATTGGCTCCTCGGATCCAGTCGCGCCAGGGTCCGTCCAGTAGGTCAGCCCGCCATGAGCTGTAGGTGCCAGTTGAAGATTGCCTTGACTCGGTCGGGACCTCGGTGCTGGTAGGTGTTGCGGATAGCTTCCCACGTTGGTTGGGAGACTCTTGGCCTTTGGGGCTGGTGGTGTGTTCTCCACCGTCGAAGCGGACGGATCTGCGTCCTTTCTCTCCCACCTTGATCCGCAAGTCAGACACACCCACCATCGAGTGTACCTGTTGGCTCTGCACCGAAGATGTTCTGGAGCATGTGGGCAATCTCGAGGTTCTTTGTCCCAGTACTGATGGGTCTGAGACCTGGCCAGTGGATTGCCGATTCCCTGTGGGATCCAAGATTGGTTGTTGGTCTTCTTGGAACCCTTCTTCTGAGCCTTCTCCTTCTCCGGCTGGTACTCGTCCTCCTGGATGTAGTCGTCCATGATGCCCTTCTCCTGCAAGTAGTCCAGGACCATCTGGTTCTGCACGGTCACCAGCATGAAGAGCAAAGCTTTCACCATTCGGGCCCATGCCGCTGAACAGCGTGCTTCTCCCAGCTTGCGAGTCGAGGCTGGGATCTGTGCATCCTCTTTCTTCAACATCTCGTAGATTCGGGATTGCACATCGCCCGAAGCTGCTGGCGTCTTCTTCTTGGGCGCCATGGCAAAGAACGAGTCGTGTCACGAAGGCTTGGGCTGCCTGGAACAAAGTTCTCCTCATAGAGCTAAAAAGGCTTCGGCGATTCAGAAAAGATCTCCTTCTCGGACATCGCACCAAGTTGTTCTTCAAGTTGGAAAGACTGAATGACGTCGGCTTCGATGACTCTTCAAAATAAACATGTTCTTGCAACCCTGGACTCAAAACCCATGCACCATCATGATCAGTGTGCTCCGTATCAAAAACTTGCACATCTGCCGAACTGCTGGGTCCAAAGTGGCCTTGTGAGGGACTTGATTCGGTGGCCTCGCAAAGGACTGCTCTCTGTTTTCCACCTTTGTGATGTCCAGGTGGGCGATAGTTGGAGCTACTGGAAGCCATGTTCCTCGAGTTTTGGTCCGAGGGCTCAGAGGGTCGTCCAGCGTCACAAGGTCGATCTTCATAAGGTCCGCGGCCGCCGTGCTTTTGCCATCCTTTTCCAAAAGGGAGTTGTTCTTCCCCTTCTGTCTGCTCAAAGAAGGTGACGGAGCCGCTCCAGGAGAAATTTGTCCTTGGCCTTGGAAATTGAGTCCACAAGTCGTCGATCACTTTCTCGGAAGTGCCATTGGCGAAGATCTCGGTCGGGGCAATCATGTGAATGACCCGCCTGGAGGATACCTGCGATGCAGGGACGGGAAAACCTCCAATGTGCAGAGATCGCACGTCAGCTGGCACTGGAAGGTGTCCGGTCCACATTCCTGGCCGAGCTTCCAAGAAGGAGAGGTTGCCATTGTAGTGCTCGAAGAAGAAGTCCACGCCGTCCGAGCGCACCATAGGCTCGTTGTCCGTGGTCTCATTGGCATCCTCGTCCATAGATGGTGAAGGTCGGCTTGGCGTCATTTCTGGATCGTCCATTCTGGATTCCTCTTCTCCCATGCCTTCTCCACAAGGCGTGTGTTCTTCTCGAGGCCTGACCGTCCGGGATCTCGATCTGGAGTCTGAGTATCGCGAGTCTGCATAGCTGGTGTATTCCGACCTTGTAGGCAAGACAGTCTGAATCTCTTGAACTGGAGGTTCAGGTGAAGCAGGTGCAAGAGGGGCGCCTGCAGGATCCAGTTCTCATTGATGGAAGTTCTGCGACACTCTCAGGTTCTCTTTCCATTGAACGTTCCGAAGCAGTGGTGTACTTCTCCGTCGGGGTTCCAGGGCGATCTTCTCGTCGTGTAGATTCGGACTCTGAAGGCACAGTGCTTGGCGCAGTGCGCACAGTGCTTGGTGCAGGGTGCTTGCTGTGGGTTTCCAGGTAGTGCAGGAAAACCGAATCGTCCATGGGAACTCCAGCGTCAGGGGTCCGATCGACGAAAGTCGAGCCACGCAAAGGAACAACAGAACCCGATCCCACCGATCCCACTCCCCCCAAAAAGGAGTGCGAGGAACGTCCAGCGGGCAAAACAAAAGGGTCAAAGCCATTGACACGATGTTCAGGAGGTAGGTTCCAGGGCGTGATGTCAAACTCGAAGAGGCTGACAGCACGGTGACCAGAAGGTAGTCGAGTCATCACAGTGGAATGGCCGTCCTGGGTGGTGTACACGTCGTGGATGAAGTCCAAGGTGCTGCCCACTGCCTCCAGATAGGATATGGGAAGCAACGGCGGGGTCACGAAGTTCTCGGTGTCCTCGATGACAGAGAAGCGAATGATGCCCAGCAAGCCTGCAATGCAAGTGGGAACGTCAGCAACCAAGCGAAGCTGAGCTTGTCCTCCAATGCCAGCGCATGGAATGCCCTGCTGCTTGACAGGAACCGGGCGAAGTCCCAAGCTGGCCAACTCTTCAACCATAGCTTCATAGGCTTGCGAACCTGTGACTGCATCTTCAGCCGCGGTGTCCACCACACATTGGTTGGCTCTGCAGCGAACACAGGCGTAGATGGCTCTTGTCAAGGATCTTTGGGTCGCTTCACTGTTCACCTTGCTGAAGACAAAGATGCTCGAGGTAGTCCTGCTTGTCATCATCGTCGACGAAGTAGGAGCCTTGGGACTAGCCTTGGGGCCAGTGCCAACAGTGACAAAGTTTGTGCCGCCACCTTGCTTCTTCGAGGGCTTCATGGGGCAGTTCCTGCTGATGTGCCCGAGTTCTTGGCAGTTGAAGCATCTGGTTCGGGCTAGAAGTTCTTGTTCTGTGCCCCTCACAAAGGAGTCATCCCTTTTTGGTGCTTTTCCACCGCGACCTTTTCCACGGCCTTTCCTTCTGAAGCGACCGCCTTTGCCGCTTCCTTTTTGTTTCTTCCCACGGTGGTTGACAAAGCCCCGCTCATTTCGTCGGGACCTCAAGTCCTTGCGCACGTCGTTGTACGCCTGGACATAGACAGCTTCCATCTCATCATACTCCCTGTCTTCAAACTGGAGCATGCCATCTTCCACAGAGTCGCCGTCCTCCTCATAGTCGTAGTCATCAGCTTCTCCATCCTCCTCCTCTTCGTCCTCATCGAAGTAGTCGTAGTCGTAGGGCTCGGCAGTCATGTAGGTCTTGTTGGTCGTGGTTGCAGCTCCTGGTAGTCCACCTGCTTTGGCCAAGCTGTCCAACCTGTCCAGAGGTCGAAGGCTCTGGATGACTTCCTCGTAGGTGGCCAAAGTGGTCATCTTCAAAGCTAAGAGCTGCTGCTGTTGCTCCGTCAAGTTCGCCTGGCGAAGGAGTACACGGCCGGCGACCAAGGTCTGCAGCTTCTCGCCGATCTGACTCTCGAGTTCTTGGCGTTGGACTTCCTTGCGGGCCAGATAGGCTGCAAAGGATTCTTTGGGGCCTCTTTCGCCAAGGTACAAAAAGGAGTCGACACTTGAAGGTCCAACTGCCTCCAAATAAGGCTTGTACTTCGACATCAGTGCCGTGAGGATGGCTGAGTAGCCGCGTTCAGTGACCAATTCATCCATTGGCACCGTGTCGGCGATGCGCTTTGCATCGTCGGTGAGGGCTGCATACAGGCGCAGTCCCCACTTGCTCTTGGGAAGTGAAGTTTCTTGTTCCCAGAGCCCGAGGCTTTTCAGCCATTGGCGCAAGAGGTTTGGTGCGCCACTCCAAGTCGGCACTTGAGATTTCCGCTCGCCTCCAAGGGTGGAGACCAGTTGCCTCAACAAGGATTCCATGTCTGTTGGTTGACTGCTGTCTGGAACTCCGCCTGGAAGCGTGTGGCCGAGAGCTGTGAAAGCCGAGTCCATTGGAGTAGTATTTGGAGGGGGAACCATGTTACCCAAGTTGGCTTGAAAGTCGGCTGCGGTTCCAATGCCATTGCTTGCACCTTGAGTCGCACGAAACTTCGCCCAAGGATCTGGTGGCATTGGAGAAGTCCTCGAACTGGCATCCGGTTGACCATGCTGACTTGTAGGTGTTGCCGGAGTTGAAGGTCGAGGTACACTTGCCGCTGGCTGTGGTGGTGTAAAACTCATAGGGCTTGTTGGAGTAGAAGGCCATGGGGCCGAAGGTCCAAAAGCTTGAGCTCCACATCCATGAGGTCCTGGTCCAAAACCTGCACCACAACCAAAACCATGTTCAGGTACTCCAGGAAAAGCGCTAGACACATATCCAGGTTGACAAGGTCCACAAGGTCCAAGGTGACCAGGAAAGCAAGGCACATAGCCGGGTTGACATAGTCCACAAGGTCCAAGGTGACCAGAAGAGCAAGGCACATAGCCGGGTTGGACTTGTCCACAAGGGCCTTGTTGACCAGGAGGTAGGGCCTGTGGTGGCAACCATGGAGTCGCCGTGGGACTCATTGGTGTTGGAGCTGGCTGGCTCCAAGGTGCTGGTGTCGTTGAGCTTGCCGAAGGCATTTCAGGTGTCCATGTCGGCGCATCTGGAGCATGAGCTGTGGCAACATCACCCGTTTGGGTGGAAGTGCAGTACGCACTCGTCAGCAGCTGAGGTTCCGCGACAGCTCCAAGGAGTCCTTGATCGGTGTCGCCAAGTTCTGCATCAGCCGCTGCTTCAGCTCCATGCCCAGCCGCCGTAGTCCTAGCTGTCCACTGTCGTGGTGGTTTTCTTCTCTTGCCTTCCGCCATCGCCATGGCGGCTACAACTTCCCTGAAGGTCAGGGTCTACGGTGACCTTGCGGTCGGACTTCCCTGAAGGTCAGGGTCTAAGGTGGTCTTGCGACCGGACTTCCCTGAAGGTCAGGGTCTAAGGTGGCCTTGCGGCCGAACTTCCCCTAGACGGGGTCTACTGCCCAGCCGTAGCCGGGCTCCGCTACCACTGTTTCAGTGGAGGGCCCTAGAGCGCCTAACCGCCCTTTTCTCGTGAGCCATACTCAAGGCCTGCGGTCAACCAGGCATGTCCTTTACACTGCTAGACTGCAAAGTGACTTCCACACATCAACTTGCCCAATGCTTACATTGGTCTCAGAGTTCCAAATTATAGATGTTATTGGCTGAGAACCTGCATGGAGAAGGCAGAACCTTCCCATGCTTCCTTGAGCTTCGCTGAAAGAGGGGCAAGAAAGTGGCCCCTATGCATCAGGGGGATGGAGAAAATTGCTGGTCACCTTGCTTAGGGGCCCAGGCCCCCAAAGCAACAGTTCTCAACTAAACTCGAAACAGTGGTTCCTTGAGGCCTTTCCAAATGCCTTTCATCCCTTTTGCGTTTGGCATGCGACCGCGGCCACCCTGCCAGCCTGTCGGATCGCTCCGTTCTCGGAGAGGAAGTGCGACCACTCGCTGGTCAGGTCCCGTGGGGCCCTGCCGGAGAAACGGTCTCAGCGAGCTCGACCACGCGGGCGGCCCAGGTTTGGGTGGTTTTGGGATGCATCTGTTCAGTGATGGGGTCATATTGGATCCACATTGGTACAGTATGTTTGTTGGGTTGGAAGCGGCCAGAGGTTGAGGATTGGTTTCTCATGATGGTCACAGAGTAGGCATGCGCAGGCTCCTTTGAAAGAACACCTCTCCAACATCCTCCAATGATATCCCTCATTGCGACGCAACAGCCATGCACTGCACCATACTGCACCACTACCCATCTCCTGGCGTCAGCAGCTACAGAGCTGTGGTGTGGCCTGGTCCCCACATCAAACATCACGTCACTCCACCTGTAGATCTGGTTGGTGAAACTGGGGCACAGGCTGCAAATGCGATTCTTGGACGGTGGCACTGAACTGCTGCAAATCCTCGGTCGGCTCAAAGGTCGAAGATGTTGACGCAACGCACGCGACAGAGAGGTAGTCGCAAGAGGTCGCAAGCGGCCACAAGGGAAGAAATGGGAAAAAAAGAGATGGAAGCGTGCCCTAAAGCTCTATCAGTGTCTCTCAAGAACCTCTCAAACAGAAAAAGTGACATGGGCTGGCCCCCGAGGCTAGTGCAAAGGGCAGCTCCTCTTCCAATTCCGGCAGCGGATCCTGAAACCCGTGTCCAACCAGAATTGAAACAAAACCAACTCGGCATTTTTGAGATGGCATGTAAGTGGGTGGGGCGTTGCCCCCAAGAGAAAGCAACAAGAATCCCTAAGGCTGGGAAGACACCCTCATGACACCTCCTTAAGAACACACATGCACACAACACAATATTGAACAAAATTGAACAACATCATACAGTACTGTAATGATATAGGATTATAACGGGTGCTTTGACTCGGTAGCAATCTAGCGACCGAAGCCTCTTCGACCGGTCTCCTTCATCGGCACGAGTGGCTTCTCTGAGAGTTCAGGCCAATCCTGCCATGACAAACTCTGCCAATCCACAAGTGATATCCACAGATGAGTTCAAACGACATAAGGCCCCAAAGTCCCATGGAGGCTACGGAGGTGCGCAGGTGTTTTTCAGGCTACGATTCACATTAGCCCTGTGATTCGCCCCTGGCAGCCTGACTGCTTTGAAGCAAGAATAGATCAACCTGCCGAATCCGCCAAAGCCTCTGGCCTCCTCCGGCGAATCCTCCGGCGAATCCCCTGCCATGTGGCTGGCAAGCTCGGCACCCGGCCTCACACCAAAAGAGCCATGAAGCTTTCGAACGATGAAACAGGTCTGGTGCTGGAGTGGAACAGGCGGCCTGCATCAGTCTGGAACAGATTTTGTCTAGTACAGTTCTATGTCTATGTTTCTTCAACAGGGCCTGCCCCCACAAAAAAGGCAGTGCACCTCTCGAAGGGTCTCTGCGAAAGGAACATGCACAGCAGCAATGCCTTGGAAAACGGGCACTTTTCTAGCATGCATTTGCGAATGAGCATGACCAGTGCAACAAGGATGCAAACGCGCTGGGAGCCAGGCCGGTATGCAGCCCAAAAGGATTAAATACTTCTGGCCAAATCTGGCAGCAACTGCAGCCGACTCCACATCCTTCCCCTTCGGCCTTGTGCTCAAAACGCGGCAAGCGGGAGCGTAACTCTGCACTCCGCAAAGCAAATCAAAAAACTACGCCTTCTGTGCCATCAACACCGCACACTCCGAAAACCGTGGCCGTGCTGGGAGGTCAATCAGAATCTCAGGGTTTTGACAAATCTGCCATGTACAAGAGAGTACAAGAGTACGCATGTAATAGCAGTATGGCACCAAAATTCACATTCGCTCCCGACCTGCTGGAAGATGAGGTTGATGAGACGCTGCGAGGTGCCGTGTCGACATCTTGTGGATTGCCATTCGCATCACCGCCTCACGTCTCGTTTGAACGTGAGTTTGGCGGATTGAACTGCGGAACAGCCGAACAAGAATCCTCCTGAGAAAGGCTGTCACGTGCGCACTTCTAAGACTGCGCACGTCTAAGACTCATTCTCTGGCGCATGACATGACACAAGTCGGCGAGCCTTGGGCATTGAGTCGTGCTCGCCGCTGTTGAGACACCGTCTGCCAAGATCGTGAGGCCATGGTCACATAGGAGACTGGTGACTTGAGAAAGGAACCATGTCTGGAGGGAACTGCGTCTCGGAGGTGATGCTGAAGTGGAACAACGCAGCATTGTCAGATCTCCTCTATTCCATTGTCGTTAGTCCAGTCCCCTCTGTTTTGGGGATAGGCAGCCATAGATACACAAAAATAACATCGTATCACTAGATAGTCCCTCATCGGCCTTTGTCCCCTCCTCACGCCCCTCTAAGCCCTTCGCACCTTGGCCATCTCATCGGACCAAACCCGGCTGCCCTTCTGCGTTGGCGGGGAGATGGCGCCCTCGCACTTCCTGAACGAGAGAACACACGCGCGCGTAGTATTCCGCAGTTTGGTGGTTCGGGTGGTGTTAAGCAATATACACACTGAATATACATTATATCTCCCACCTTTTGTCAGTGAACGGACCCCGCTTCTGCGGACAAGGCCGCATTGCCTGGCTGCTAGGGCCCAAACTGTCGTCGCTTCAGCAACTTTGCTTCCAACTCAGCGCTTGTGGAGGCCATGGCGCCACAGCACCGGAGCTAAATTTATAATGGAAAATTGTTTTCCAGTCTGTGTCTTCTTTGTGTTCTCACTCGTGTCTTACGAGAAGTCCTGCGTCTTACGAGAAATCCACTTTAGGTCGGCTCACTGGCCCCATGCTCAGTCAGGGCCATTGTATGTTTATGTCTGAGGGCCGTCGGGTAGTTGGGTGAAACATCTACTCAAAAAAAAGAAGTCAGATGTTCACAATCACTGCGCATTGACGGTGGAACTTCCCTACCTTCCGTCTCTTAAAAATAAAAAGGACGGAAGACTTGACACCAAAACATGAGCGGGCGAACTGGCACGTGAACTTCCCCTCCCACCGTCTATGTTGTGGCCTGAAGTGGCATGAGGCATGAGGTTCATCCTGTAATTGATGTTGACTGATCAGTGAACATCGGCAATACATGCAATGGAATCAATTGCACAATAAACATGGCTGGAAGTAGACACACAAAGCATCAAAAAGCGCACCTGACATCCTTCTTTCTGGCTGCCAAAGGTCAGCCTGGTATATGCCTGTGTTGAGTGCACAAGGCGACGCATTGCTGGCTGAAAGCCAGATTCACCGCAAACAGCCAATTTCAGCTTTCAGGTGCTGCAGCGCGGCAAGTCTTCAATCAATTCTTGAATATGCCCAAGTAGCTATTTGTAGCTGCAGGCTGCAACTTAAACATGCAAGGCCAGAACTTAATATAATTCTTTGAGGACAAGTCATGACAAGTCTAACCCGCATTGAAGCTTCTTGAGGGTCTTTGCCGAACATGATTTCAGGTCTTCCAGGTGCTTTGCTTTTGTGAGACCTCTACCAGGTTTTAGCTCCATTAGCTACGGCCAGCGCTCAAACACCACGTTTCGTCTCTCTCAGCATTGACTTCTCCGAATTTCATGCATGGCCAGCTGCGTCAAAGCTCCGCCACCTCAGTTTCCAGGGATCAACTCGGGAAAGGCATTGGGAAGGTTTGCCCTCAAACATGCTATTGTAGACTCTTTAGATCTCTTCAAAGGTTTCCCCTTAGATCGTTGGACCAACTCTTGGACACCTTCTAAGGTTGCCTCTGGGTCCCCAGCATGTGGACGGACGACCGTGTTGTCCTCAATCCACTTCAAGTATTGCTCGTTGGCTTGGATCGGATGAAAGTCGAAGTGCAAGCCTCCAAATTCAACCTCAATCTGGTCCTGGGCCAAATGACATGTTGGGCTGTTTGAGTCAGTTTGAGTTTGAATCCTTCTTTCAGCACTCAACTCCACTTTCTGTTCCTCCTCCAAGGTCATAGTCATAGGTTCGCGGTTTGGCATGTTCCAAAACATTCCAAAACTCTAGCACCGTGACTCGTGACCAACAAAAAATCAAACACTTGCCACCCGAACCGCACTCGCTCACAAACCACATCGGGCCACCTTGGCTGCGGCCAAGGTCTTTAAAATGATCGTGAAGTGCTCCACTTCGGAGTCTTTCATTTGAAGCTGTGCCACCTGCCGCGAGTGCCGCACGTGATGGCTCATCCGACTTTATCTTGAAAATGACTCCATACTGTAGTAGGTAATTAGTCTAAGAGCGCATTTGGAGTTCGACCCAGTATCTTCCGAATCTTTGTGATGCCACAGCTGCCCAATCTGCCCTCCCATCATGGCCTGAGCACATGCGGCAAATTTCACCTGAAACGTGCCCGCGTTGGACATAAAAGGGAGATGCAGCCGCAACTGGCACTAACAAGCGGCTCAAGTCAGAAGCTGTGAGGGTTCAGAAAACGTGATTGGGCCCATCCTCCATCCTAAAGAAAACAAGGTGCATGGATTGCGTGACACTAGTGCCATGTACCAAAAATGATGCCACTGGCAGGGATGCTATGTGTCAGCCTTCGGCAGAATAAATTGATGTGGCCAAGCTGAGTGCTTGTGCTCGGTCTATTTGTACGAATTCTTTCTACATTTATCCGATTGGAACTTCCAAAGGATCCCTGTTGAAGACGTTGGCTGGACATAGGGTTGCCATATCAGCGCGCTTGTGAAATATATATATATATATACAAACATGGTTATGCATGTAACTATTAAGACATATTCTTCAAAATCTTCAAACGGGCTTGTTTCCCCCCACAAAGAGAAGCCAACAATCATGATGCTTGACCTGTGCAACTAAAATGCCCACAACCCACGATCCGAGCGAATCACCTCTACGATGGACTTGGCCAAGCCATGAGCCACTTCCAGCTTGGTTTCGTTCACCACTGCAATGGCCATGACATGCTTGTGGTTTTTGTGCTCCTCCTGGGGGAGTGGGGGGGCAGCAGAATATGCAACCTGCGGTCGGCGTGAAGTGGATCACAACTGCTCTCAACTGACGACCGTGACATACCGTGACATACCGTGACCCGTGACCCTGTGAACAAGGGCCGGCAAAACCTAAAAGCATCGTGACTTTCACCAAATGGCGTAGGATTGTCATAGATTGTCATAACTTTCAGGTCCAGCATTGTTGTTGTGAATGCAGTGGAAGTCCCACAGCATCCGAAGTAGAACCCTTAAACGAACCAATGCAGTGATCGACTGAGTATTTGTTTCAATTGCTCATTCGCCTGCCGTATTTTTTGCCCGCTCCTCAGACCCTAGATGAGCGCTGGACACGATCATCGGCAAGTCATAAGGGTGGTCGGCGGCAAGAGCTTCCAAGAGAACTGCGAAGGGAACCTGCACAGAAAGCGATATGTATAATTTATGGCTCTGGCCACCAGTGGGGCTAGTGGGAAGGAAGGAAAGTTCACATATCCAAATCCAACCAGAACGAGTGAAATGTTTGGCCAAAGCCTTGTCAAATTCACCTCAACCTAGGCGATCCCACAACTGAGTTCCCTCACACTACAGCACCTTCACATCTCCTAGCTGAGCTCCTTTCCACAAACTTTGTCGGACATGGCATGCAAAGGCATGTAGTGCCTTTTGGGGAGTCTTTGTCTATGCTTCAGATACCAAGCTACATACCAAGCTACATGGATCCCTGCCTCAGAGTCGATGGTAGCTCTCAGTTCATCTTCTTCCTGCGTTCGGCATTCGTGCTTCTTCCGACTTCTTCCCTACAGGGCTCCACCCAAAGTGCCTCTGAAAGTGATCATCCCGAGTTCCAAAAATATCAAAACATGCTGCTCAATGCAAGGAAAACTCCCGAGTGAAGCCATGAATGAAAGCTCCTTCAGCTCACCGTCCCACCAAAAGAAAGATCGAATGTCTTCCAAGTGAGTGCTCTCGAGGGTGTAGTTCTGCGGATGCAAACGGTTCCTGGCCAGAAAAGCTGTCGCATTTCCAACAGGGCTGCAAATCCTAGACTCCTAGACCGTTGAGTTATGAATCAACTGTGCGGTAGTGAGGTCAAATTTGATACCTGAGGATGACCAGATCATGCTTATGTGCCGGGATTCGAGGCCAGAACATCGCCCAACATTAAATCAAAGCCACAGCAAACGTGCCGGCACGCGGCTGAATGGAGGATGCCATAATAAAAAAAGAACCGCCAACAGGCAACCCAGTCGTTCACACAATTCACCTACAACCTCGCAGTATCTCACAGACTCACTCAATGAAAACTACAAATGCACACTCCCCACAGGGTGGTCTCTATGGTGACACACCGAGCAACTCCAGCTGCATGATCAACTCTTCTCCAGCGCTTTTGTTGGCGACCGTCGTTGACCTTGGAAGCGATCAGATCAGTGCGCGGCGCAAACGACGCAAACGCGCGTGTGGTGGAGCGAAGGACACAGTCGTCCAGTCCAAAGCGTTGAAAGGGTTTGGAAGATTATGTGTTCTGCGGTGATCTGGGGGCTTGATAGACACTCAAAGTACGTGCTTGGCATGTAGATGACAAACACTCAGACAGGACAAGCCTAGGATGACATGCTTAGTGCGTGGTACGGCTTGGTATCTGATCTGATCAATGAACCATTGCCGGCGATCAATCTGCAGAATGACCCCTTCATCTGAGCCGCCATCTCTGCAGGATATATATATATATGTATATAATATATAAAGAACATAGACATAGTACACTGTATATTATATATATCTTACATTGCAATACGTTACAGTCTTAAAGATTCTTAAAGTATTTGTCAGTCTGTGAGTGTCCACAGGCTTACTTAACTAGGAGAAGCCCGCATAAGTCGCTTCAGCTCCGAAAATCTCCGAAATCACTGAGGTCGGAACGCCCAGTCTGCGTGAGCCAGAAATGGCCAAAGGCATAAAAAAAGAAGAGCAGCCATGGCAAGTTCCCCTTGAAAACACCACCGGCGGAGCTCCAGCGGCTACGCTACGCTGTGACACACAGCTGGCAGCAACGGCTCCGCTATGTTCGTGAATTGTGAGTTTTCGCTTGTCATGCCTGCTTTCACTTCGTATTTAAAGGAGGTCAGCTCAAAACATCAACAGTTTCTTATACAATGACGTCAATGACAGTAATTACAAATGAGTCCCACCTATTCCCACCAAATATGTGCTTCTAGATCGTGTAAATGCGAGACAACGCGAGCCCACCAATTTTCACCGACGTTGTCAGCGCGTCACAGGTTGCGCAAGCAAGGCGTCGCGGGAGATCTCCCGGTTCCGCATTAGTTGGCCACCAAAAGAGCCCTTGTCAGGGGGTGATTTGGGTGTGAAGATCACAGGGCGCGTGTGTTCTTTCAAGCCATGCAGTCTCTAAAGGGATAGAAGAGAACACAAAGGATGGACTGCCAAGCTGTAGTGTAAGCGTCCTCCGATGCGGGCGGTGCTCCGCGACATCATTCACGTCGACTAGAGTGGCGTAAATAGTTCACCACTAAGACCCATACGGCATATGATCCTGTGATCACACAGAAGCGCCTTGGTATTGACGTATGTCTCCCTTGTTCGCATATTTCGCTTATCTATTTATATATAATATATATATATGTGTGTGTGTATATTTGCTTTGCAGTCTTGGCCATCAAGGGCCACAACATGACACTGACATGCCATGGCTAAACAAATCCCCACGACACCCAACTGCTGCATGCAGGGTCAGGAGATGGTTTCTCTGCCCAATTCGATGCACGTGCAAGCAAATGCCAAGAAAGTTGCCGAGGGCGCAAGTGGCTTTCCAATGAACCCAAGAAGGACAGCACTCATCCGCACTCAATCGAACATGCAAAAGTGCCACTTCCAAGGTCTTGCAAGCAACCTGTGTCTTAGGAAATGTTCAAGAAGTCGGCGACTTCCCTTGGCCGGCCTTGCCCTCAGCAACTTTACTTCCATCCTACCTGATGTCTCATTAGCCGAAGGTGTCAGCTAGCACTGGTGGCCTCGAACTCGAAATGGCCGGCAACACGGCAACACGACCGACGACACGAACGACACGACCACCCCAGGCCTCTTTGGCACCTTCATCCTGGGCGCGAAGACGGTCAACTCTGGTGTTGGGAACCCCTCAAAAAATAGCGACATCCAAATGCAAACAAGGTGTCCAGTCCAACCAACATTTAATAACAATATGCATGTATAGTATATTATATATGTTGAATAGCATGTGGCAATCAAATGCAATCAAGCATGTAGAACAGGATAGGCAAAAAATACAGAGAATGCTCTGTCAAGCTATGAGTCTCGCGGTTACGGCACCAGCCTGGCCTCGGAGTCCAAGGGTTCCTGATACGTCTTGTCGATCTCCTGAAGCCAAAGAAGCACAGCTCAGATGTCCATGCAAGCCGCGCTAGCTTTTCAGTGTGTACTCTTCAAAACTAGGCCTTCCTCACAAAAAGTCATGCCCAGGGGCCCAGGGGTGCTTCGTAGCTTCGATTGACGCTCTCACCGCTCGTCGGGACATGACCCTCTTCCAGAGGCCAGTCATAACACCGAAGCTGGCCAAGAAGAACCATGGCTATCCGAGCCACCGGCCCGGACTTCACCGGAGCCCGGACTTCACCGCGCCTTCAACGTTTGGTTTTCCCACTCGTTGGTGAGGGCCTGGACTTCTGACTTGGCGTCCGTCGCCTCAACGGTGCCAGCGACCAAACGACGGCCGATGGGCATCCAGGTGGCTGCCTATGAGGAGTTTAACCACAGTCACGTAGGATGCACGCTGCCATACGCATCAGCTTGAGGCTAGCATCGGTGTTTGGTCCCGTGAGGCTCACCTCACGCTCCGCGAGCATTTCTAGATACGTCTTCGAGGCCCTTCTGGTGCCTGGCACGGTCGGCAGCACATGCGGAGGACTCGAGCGACTGACCAGCTGAAGGGTAGCATATGGACATGGTAAAACTTCCGCATGCATATTTAGTGGTACATGTATACCATGCGTGTAATTATTTGTATGTACATGTGTGTGTGTTTAACTGCGTGTAGCTGCCCACAAAGGGTGGCCGGTGAAGCTGCAAAAGGTGCAAGTCCATGAGACACCATCGTGGGAGTGTAGCTAAAGCTGGGATTGCTTCCCTTTGTGCAAAGTTGTCTTGTTAGAATAAGCTGCTAAGGGCAGGAAACAGTCCTGCCATTACTCTTGCGGAAGCAACGAAAATCCTCTGGGAGCAGCCGATTACAGGCTGTTGGTTGGAGTTTCTAACATGTTACAATCTGGACAAATGCATAATGAAGCCTGACAAGTGATCCCTCGTCCTATCAGTACGGACCTGCCTTCTGTAAGAAGAACTACACTCATGCCATTTCGCCTCAGCTATGCAAGTCGGGCACAGAGTGGGGCACTCTGCTGTGGGCTAAGGCCCGGACGGCTGGGTTTTCTTGTGCATCCCACGATGGAAGGAGCTGCCAGTGATAAGACCACCAGCCTCGGTGGTATCTTCAACACCCTTGGATCGCCAGTCGTGTCAAGTTCTCAGTGGGCTAATAGACAAGACGGATTTCTCCCAGGGTCACGACAACACCACCCAACGCAGCCAGTGGATGTTGGATTTCGAATTCAATAGGACCCAACAGGCCCTCAGGGCCAGGCTTTGTAGAAGCCAGGCGCGTATTCCGGGTGCCGGTAGTACTTGTCCCCTCCCAACAGGTGGCTGGTAACTAAGTGCTAGCAGTGCTGTCAGACAGTTACTGACATCCGGTGCCAGTCAAACGCATACGCGCTTCATGTCTGAGAAACAATCTGAGCTTTGTGCTTTTGTGGTTGTTTGGGGGGGGGGGGCGTGCAGGGTTCTTCAACAGCCACCAGCTCTTCCCGTGGAGGAGGAAAATCTCCAAAATCTTCAAGGAAATCTTAAATCGACTCATGTGGCCCAGTCTCCGCCTAACGCGTGGCAGTCAATCAGGTTCCGCTGCAGCATCATGCCCTCCACACGGGCCTGTCGATCGATCATGATTCATGATCGACACAGGAGATCATGCAAGCCACTTGCGATCGAAGCTCTGACGTCTTGTTCAATCAAATGCGGGGGCGTGTTTGTATGTGCAAGTCGATCCTGTGCAGCTTTCCTGAAACCTGTCGCCACATCTGAGGACCATCAACGGAATTCTTTCTGGTATATAGGGCCTCCATCCATCAGAGATGGTGTTGGGATCCGGTTCGGAATCCGAAAAAGCTGCTGACGATTCATGTTTCAATGTTTCTGCTGACGACTCGGAGTCTGCAAGGCTATCTTATTTAAAAACGTGCTATATGTTGCTGAACGCTTGGAGCTTGTGCAGCTCCAGATAGCTTCACATCACCCGCTGACTTTAGTAGCAAGCATGTAGCAAGCTTCAGCGATCGAGCTGTGAACACCTACCTTTGTCAAACCTTTGGACTCACGTCTTCAATGATCTCCCCGCGCTAGCTGATGCCATTTGACGAACCTTTCGGGTCATCTCAGTGGTGATGTCAACTTCCTTGGCCTCAGTCCAAGGGTGGTTGACATGACCTGGGATGGATGAAAATCGATCCTACAACTCTGAGAACAATTGGCATCCCAAGGGAAAAAGCTCACCTGGAAGCTCTATCAAAGCCTGCAGGCCTAGCATTGGTGAAATCTATGATGAACAAAGGCCCAACACGTGAGCCGGTGTATGGGTGTCCTCCTAAAGGAGTGGCAATTCTTGTCGCAGCTGTGCCTCAGCTTCTGGTGCAGTGCCCGTTGGATTTTCACCAAGTATTCAGCACCAGGCAGGCTGATCGCTGGCTCGCAAGCCATTGGTCCGATAGACCACCCTCACACGGCTATGGCCGGAGGTCAGAATGTCCAGATCGTTCGGTAGCAAGTCAATTGAAGGATGAAACTATGTGAAACTGCCCTCTCCAGCCGTGGGTGGGGCAGCGGGACTGCTGCCCCAAATCTGCAACTGCATGCATTCTCCAAAAAGCGGCGAACCTGCTTCCATGAACTGGCCCAGCCTCTTTCCATTTGGCCGATCCTGATCACATTGGAGTATAGCACAGCACATTCGCAAAAGATTTGTAAGAGCTCTGGCATCATTTGGATCTGTTTGTTTGCCCATCGGCTTGCTATGCTTGCTTGGGTCGGCCGCTCGCTTGGGTCATGGTGAAACCCCTTGAAGGTCGGTGGGAAGGAGAACCCCAGCGGACCAAAGGTCCTGAAACTCTGTCTTGCTTTCCACCTGGCGACATGCGCGGCTTGCAGTAGCAAACCCCAAATCCCACAAGCAAAATGCACACACATCATCACACATCTGGATGAACCAATAGCACATGATGCACACATCCAAGCCACGTGTCACAAACAAGCCCTGTAGTGAGTGCCTGCCGCACGTGGCGTTTTTCGGTCATGTGGTAGACCTGCAATCCGTCAGCCCGCTCAAAAATGCATGGAAGTGCTTGTCCCTCCATGCTGGGTATAGCTTCTTCGGGAGCCTGCTATCTGATGCCCTCCTGATACATGTGAAGTGCGCAGGATGTGGTTTAAACATATATATATGTATATATATATATATACGTGCAGTTTAGCAGTGCTAGCCCACACAGCCAAGCCAACATGCAACTTCCAAGGGCTTTCAGGCCGGCCGTTAAGAGGTACAACTGACATCAACTGACCAAGTTGCGTCTGGTGGCTGTTAGTTCCTTGCACCAGCTATCTCGGCCATTGCGGTGGAAAAGCGCTTCACTCGGGCGTGGCGGTGCGGATTCATCGGCTGCGCCTTGTTCCGAGGTGGCGGCACGTTGCGAAGGCCCTCTGGCCTGGCAACCGGGAGGCTGGTGGCGACGCTGGTGGCGCTCCGGTGGCGGTTCGTGGCTCATTAAAGCACGTCTTAAAAGCAAAGTTCTACAATGGCTAGGGCTACAACATGATGATCCACCAATACTTGGCTACGAACCGCAAATACTTCATGATGATCATGGTTGGGCTACATTACATTATTACATGGCTGACTTGGAGTATTGTTTCCAGTGGCCACGCCACGACTGGCACACGCTGCACAGCAAGGAGGTCGCGAACTCCGCAACTCAAAATTTGCCGGGCATCACTTCTCGATGTGTAACCTGAGAAGTCATGGGCTCGGCAAATACATCAGAATCAGAATCACAAACGTTGCCCAAAACATAGTATTCATGGAGTAAACCCGCTGCATAAGCGGAGTCAACTCCTAGTGACCTAGCCTCAGGCCTAGCCTGTTTTGATTTGGAGAGCACATCCCTGGCAAAAACATTCTTTATTTCGGAGATTGTTATCTCTCCCACTCCTGTTCTCCAAACATGCCTTTCTTCTGGCCAGCGTGGCTGAACTTCTAAGGCCACAGGCAACCCGGGCTCCATCAAAGGTCGCTTGCCAGGTCGCCAAGCAAGTGTCTGGCAAGGAGGCCACTGGGTAAACAAGAATGGTTCCAATCACTGATAGCCCCAAACTCCAAAAGGAAATCCTCGATAAAACACCTTCCTTTTCGTCACGTTGGCTTGTCCGTACTCACTGAAAGCATCATCTCTGGCAAAGTCGAGTGAAACCTGAAAACCTAAAACTTGACTACGTGATACTACGTGGCTGTCTTTGGCCCGTGTGACACCAAATTTTTGGACAAGGCTACACCAGCCGCTTGCCGCATCATGATCGGAACGCCTGCGCCATCACCCACCGGGCCCGTCACTCCGCCGGCGGCACGGGGGCCGAGGGCCAGTTGCACCGCTGAGGCGGTGGGCTCGGACTCTGCGCTGGCCTTGCTCTCCAACATGTATTCCTCTGCGGGGCCTTTAATGGCAGCTGCCAGCCGGGCCTCTCGACTGAGGATTTCCACGGTTCCACCCTGGAGGATGGCATGTATACGGCCAACATCCATCAGGGAGTTGTTCCCAACTTGCCCACACATGTTAGCACCATAGGCACCTACCTGCCCCAGTGGCCCTACAATGACTGCATGATCATCACCTGCCGCGATGGAAAATGCACCATCAGGTATAAACAAGTCGGTGGGTTCGGTGACAGTGAATCGGTCGGGGCAATCCAACGACATCGGATCTGCTGGCATGACCCCATAACCCCAAGCCTTCACTTGATACACATCATCTGCACAGTAACTTTGGCTCCCACCAGCTGCGATGATCAGCTGTTTCCGCGCCACGGCAGTGGGAGTGGGCTGAAAATCAAAGCTTCCATTCCCGATTTGGCCATGATCATTGGCGCCCCAGGCCAACACAGTACCAGTCCGAGTGAGAGCGAGGTTGTGGGAGATTCCAGCCACAACCATGGTGACCCCAGTGCGGATGACCTGGAGGAATTCCAAACCGGGTTTGGTGTAGCCCATGCCAGCTGCCAAGACTTCGCCAGTTTCCTGTTGTCAGGTCTGGTGTTTGGAACGTCAGCCCAAAGGGGACTAGGCAGCTAGGAAACACACCGTTATGAATTTCAGAGGCCATCAGCTTGGGGGTGCACCTGCCCCCAAATTTCAAGCATTTAAAATTACATTATTTCGAGATCCCCGTTGTTACCGACTACTCTATCCAGAACATGGTTATATACGATAATTTTTCACGCAACAAAGATTTTAAACTGGAAATTGAAAAAATCTTCTGTTGTGACTGACCAAACTGACTGTGTAAAGAGTCGTCCGTGTCCGTGTCATCCATTTGCAGGACCCATTTTAGATAACCCGTAAACGACGCGAGTAAACGCCAGATAAAATGCCGGCAGTGATGCCAAATGAAATGCAGTCCGCTATGGCAAATAGGATGCCAACAATTTTGCCAGATAGAACTCAGAGTATATGCCCCGTTATTATGCCAAGTAAAATGCCACGACATCCTTGATGGCAGAACAGTTGCCGGAACACATGCCGGGACTGAAGTTGATCCATAAGTCACAGCACATGCCAGATATGGAACACGTCAAAACACACGCCAACAAAATTATCAAAACACAGTTCGGAACGTTCCCTAGCCTTATGGCAGGTGATGTGCCAGAGCACAAACCAGACTTGATGCCAGAACGAGCGTCAGAACACCATATCAATCCGCACAAAACGCCCTTAAGGGCGGGGATCACTCGGAGTATCTCGAAGTATCCCCGTTGCTACCGGCTATTTTTGGATTTTGACTCATTTCTAGTTTTCTACATCTGTCTACTTGGCAACTATTCTTGCATTCTGTGTGCCATACATTCTTACAGTCAATTCTATCTAGCAAATATTACGACCTTCTATCTGGAATACATTTTTGACATTCTCTGGCAGGTTCCGGTGCTGGAGCTGGCCGTTGCTGTCCGGCAGCGCCCACTGCGATTTTGCGCTTGCTGTTGTGGTCCGGTAGTGCCTGCCCACTGCGATCTGGTACTTGCATGCTGCTGAGGTCCACCGCAAGGCCGGGCTATCAAAAAAATATACATTGCCGTCAAAAAACTGTCAGTGTCTTACCCCCTACTAAGGGCTGCGCCTGCTACTGCGAAGCGCGTTGGCAGGGCTGCGCGATTGGGATATTGATGTGCAGATGTCGTGGCAGGGGCAGCAATAATGTGAGCGCCTTAAATTGCAAATCTCATGGCGGTCACAGCACTTGGTGAACCTCGAAGTGCAAATGTCGTGGCAGGCGCAGCACTTTGTGAACCTCGAAGTGCACATTTCGTGGCAGGCACAGCACTTTGTGAACCTCGAAGCGGTTGAGGTCCGGCAGTGCACATTGCCATCTTGCATGTGTGGTTGAGGTCCGGCAGTGCCCTCTCGATCTGGCACGTGCGGTTGAGGTCCGGCAGTGCTGAGGTCCGACAGTGCCCCTTGTGATCAGGCACGTGTGTTTGAGGTCCGGTAGTGCCCACTGCGATCTGGCACTTGCAATTGAAGTTCGGTAGTGCCCACTGTGATCATGCACTTGCAATTGTTGTCTGGTAGTGCCCACTGCGATTTGCCACTTGCCCTGACTTGCTGGCAGGGAGGGGGTGGAGGAGGAGAAGGAAGAGGACAGGAGGAGAACAGAAGAGCTCTGATAACTAAAACCCTTAACACGGTAGGCAGGGAAGAACACCAAGGCCAACAAATCAAAGACTGCTAAAGCGTCATCACCGCACCGAGCATCCGTTAGAACCAGGGACTGGTAGGATCCAGCACTGACCACTTCCGCCCGAACATTTCCGGGTAGTGGTGTAACCATTGCTGCACGACGCTTCTCTTGAGTTCCATCCCCCAGTTGACCATAGTCATTGTTTCCCCAAGTGAGGAGCTCACCATCTTCAGTCACAGCCAAAAAATGTTTCCACCCTCCAGCTGCATGCTTGATAGCCTTGCCACCGGTCTCCACCCGGGTTGGGACTACCTGCTTGGCCACACCGCTGCCAATTCCCAGGATGCCATCCTCATTGGAACCCCAGGCCCACAACTGCCCATCCAAGTCGATCATCATCGACGAGTATCTCCCGGCGAACACGAATTGAGCGCGCCCAGGTTCGATCACAGTCACTGGGAAGGGGATGTCCTACAAATGACGCGTTGTTTTCGCGCGACAACGCTGATGCTCAACGCGCGGGTTTTGAAATGGTTTGGGTACGCAATGGGGCCCCACACATTGAGTTTTGACATTGTTGAAGGGAATCGTGGCGGGGGTATTTGTTACATAACGTTTGTTCATTGAATCGCGCGTACAGGTTGAAGCATGGATGTGCTCACACGAGTGGCAGCATGTGGCAGCACTGAAAAAATAACCAACTACATAGTAATCGTTTGACTTGCTCTGCTCGGCGAACGGTGAGCCGTGTCGTGAGGCTGTGCACCCCCAAAAAGGCACTGACCAACCTATTTTTGCAAACCACCCTTGGCACACGCGCAATGCGGCGGAGGGCTGTTGAAGAACAAACCAACAATTTCCGACATGTGCCACCGTTCAACGATACAACCAACTTGCACAACACAACTGGCGTGGCGAAACTATTGCACAGGCAACACGGGTCAACAACACCTAACCAAAGGTTTTAGCATCCATCCACCTCTTGGTTTATGGTTTTGAAGGAATTCGGCGTTCCGTCCTCCAAACTGTCGTTGCCAACTTGGCCATGTGAGTTGCTGCCCCACGCTAAGACTTCGGCGCGTTCAGTGACCAGCAAACTGTGCGCGCCACCCGCTGCAACACGGCAAAATCGATGCAAACCTTCCATGGCAAAGCCTGTCACTATGGTCCAGCTACGGGACAAATTGGTGCAAGTAAGGCACCGCCACTGAACCAAGTTTGCAGGTTCCACCCCGTAGTCTTCTCTCTAAGTTGGCTTTTCGGCATGTCGACAGCGGCCGGGGCCGCAGCGCCAACATCATCATTCAACATATGTTAGTTTTTCACCGACCGGTTCCTGTTGGGGTTCTACCTGAGAAAAAACTGGCCACACTCACTGGCCGCGCCCCTGAACTCTGTGGCCGATTGGTCCCAACGAGTCGTTTTGAAACTGTTTGGGGTCGATGCTGGCATAATTGATTCAATTATAGGACCGGATAACCCCACATGTGAACAACTTCGAAAGATTGAGGCTGCAGGTGTAAAGTGCGGAAGAGTGAGCGTGGGGAAGAGACTGGCGAGACAGATATAAGGCGTGAGGGTCTCTGTGTGTACGTGAGGTGTGTGTTTGTGTGTATGCGCTTGTTCGTCAGTGTGTATCAGTGTGTGGGTGGATGTATGCTGCTTGGCGCTTGTACTAAAGTTGTACTAGAAAGTCGCCAGTTCTCATCTTCCAGCTCCACAGATTGCTCCGCGTACTAAAGTTGTACTACAAAGTCGCCAGTTCTCATCTTCCAGCTCCACAGATTGCTCCGCGTACTGAAGTTGCACTACAAAGTCGCCAGTTCTCATCTTCCAGCTCCGCAGATACTCCGCGTACTTAAAATTGTACTACAAAGTCGCCAGTTCTCATCTTCCAGCTCCGCAGATTCTCTGCGTACTAAAGTTGTACTACAAAGTCGCCAGTTCTCAGCTTCCAGCTCCACAGATGCTGCGTGCCTGGCACGAAATCTGCACATGGAGGTTCACAAAGTGCTGTGCCTGCCACGAAATCTGCGCATGGAGGTTCACAAAGGGCTGTGCCTGCCACGAAATCTGCACCGCGAGGTTCACACAGTGCTGTGTGCTTGCCACGAAATCTGCACATGGAGGTTCACACAGTGCTGCGCCTGCCACGAAATCTGCGCATGGAGGTTCACACAGTGCTGTGCCTGCCACGAAATCTGCGCGTGGAGGTTCACAAAGTACTGCGCCTGCCACGAAATCTAAAGTTGTACTACAAAGTCGCCAGTTCTCATCTTCCAGCTCCCCAGATACACCGCGTACTAAAGTTGTACTACAAAGTCGCCAGTGCTCAGCTTCCAGCTCCACAGATTGCTCCGCGTACGGTTCACACAGTGCTGCGCCTGCCACGAAATCTGCGCATGGAGGTTCACACAGTGCTGTGCCTGCCACGAAATCTGCGCATGGAGGTTCCCAAAGTGCTGTGCCTGCCACGAAATCTACGCATGGAGGTTTACAAAGTGCTGCGCCTGCCACGACATCTGCGCGTGGAGGTTCACAAAGTACTGCGCCTGCCACGAAATCTAAAGTTGTACTACAAAGTTGCCAGTTCTCATCTTCCAGCCCCCCAGATACTCTGCGTACTAAAGTTGTACTACAAAGTCGCCAGTTCTCATCTTCCAGCTCCCCAGATACTCCGCGTACTAAAGTTGTACTACAAAGTCGCCAGTTCTCAGCTTCCAGCTCCACAGATTGCTCCGCGTACTAAAGTTGTACTACAAAGTCGCCAGTTCTCATCTTCCAGCTCCACAGATTGCTCCGCGTACTAAAGTTGTACTACAAAGTCGCCAGTTCTCATCTTCCAGCCCCGCAGATACTCCGCGTACTAAAGTTGTACTACAAAGTCGCCAGTTCTCAGCTTCCAGCTCCACAGATGCTGTGCCTGCAACGCAAAATCTGCACATGGAGGTTCACAAAGTGCTGCGCCTGCCACGAAATCTGCGCCGGTGCCCAGCCGACGCCAGCCGACGCCAGACGACGCCAGGGCGTACATCCGACCCCTTGGCAAGCAGCAAAGTGCTGCGCCTGCCACGAAATCTGCGCCGGTGCCCAGCCGACGCCAGACGACGCCAGGGCGTACATCCGACCCCTTGGCATCCGACCCCTTGGCAAGCAGCGGGCGTGTTGGAGATGTTGTGTGAGTGATGTTGTGTGTGGGATGTTGTGTGAGTGATGTTGTGTGTGGGATGTTGTGTGAGTGATGTTGCGTGCGAGACGTTGTGTGTGGGATGTTGTGTGAGTGATGTTGTGTGCGAGATGTTGTTTGTGAGAGATGTTGTGTGAGTGATGTTGTGTGCGAGACGTTGTGTGTGGGATGTTGTCTGAGTGATGTTGTTGTGAGAGATGTTGTGTGAGAAAGTGCTGCGCCTGCCACGAAATCTGCGCCGGTGCCCAGCCGACGCCAGACGACGCCAGGGCGTACATGAGGAAGGAGGGAGGAGGACGAGCGAGGAGGCGCAGCAAAAAAAACAAGAACCCCACACAACAGTGTGGGGAAATTTTTTCATAGTAGGATTCTAATTTTGCACATTGTATGCAATATTGTTCAGGATTCGGAGCAGCTGCGTATAGCCAAATCAAGTGAAAGAAATACATTGCGGTGTACAGTGTGCCAATACCACACACAACGGAATGGAAATGACTTTCGGCAAGCAAGTCTGGCAAAGTGTGCCATATGGCATCCAACACTAACATGGTCATCATCAAACACCGTTGTGCGTCTCACAAGTTTCGCCGAACAAAATGCACCATTGAACTACTTATTTCGTTGACGTGATTATGTTGGCGTCATAGGTCGCCGATTGAAACATGTAAACTCACTACCGCGTCGTTGTTGGCCTCCATGTCACTGTCGTTCTGCGCTAGACTTGTGCCGTATGTTGAAAACCCACATTGCCGCTCCAAATGTCGCAGTTGCATGTTGCACGCGTTGCCGTACATGCCGCGGCGTGCTTGGCGATCTGCGGACGCTGTTGTACCGAGCAGTGGGCATTACTTCAAGCGCTCAGAAGCAAGAACCCCACATTTGCTCAATTGGGTGTTGGTGTGTGTTTGAAAGAACTTACGCGGCTTAAATCGCGCAAAACCACGCGGCAGGGGCAGGCACAAGCCGCCAGCGCACGGCCCACACAACTCGCGGATACTCGCGGCCATGGGGGCCCGCGGGGGACGAATTAGCGGATGTTTTCACCTGCGCTTGTTGGCATAGCGGCGGGCGCTGGACGTTTGTTTGTTCACCATGCCTGCGCCACATGGGCTGGTTCCGAAGTGCACACGCAGAATCTTAAAAAATCATGGGGCAAGTGCGAGGGGTCTGCCGGTGGGAAGTGCGAGTGGTTTTGGTCAGATCGATAGGTGCAACCTGCATCAGCTTGTTCTACAACCATTTCCTTTCAACGCGTTGTTCCCTTGGGGCCACTGTGTACGATGGCCTTTGCGATGTTTATGGAATGGTGGCGGCAACGAACGTCGGGCGATGCGCACGTCCCAAGTGGGGCTTTGTTGGATGAGGGGTGAAATGGGTGAAACCCGACCAACGGATGCAGAACCAGCCCTACACTAGCAAATGGGAATGTTCCCAGCGCAGTGCAAACAACAACTCCAAACAGTAATGTCGATGTAGGATTAATCAACCGGCCCCCCCTTCTAGGTCAACAGGGTTTGAGATAGTGTTTGAGATTTGAGATATTGAGGAGGACATCCCCCTAATAAAGGTGATGACCTGATGATGGATGACGAGATGAAGACCTGATGGGTGATGGTTGAGTGTATGGGACATGAGGAGATGAGAGTTTGAACCATGATAACCAAGAAAGCTTTGAGTGTATCGGCGCAAGTTTGGTAGGATATCAGATACGATGGATCAGAGAGCCACGCCAGTTGGATCATTGAGGTGAGGCTATTTGTGGTGAGGGTGGATCCAGAGAAGCCGTCAAAAGGATTGGTGAGCAGGATGGGGCAGTTGAGAGGTGGCGGTGAGAAACAGGAAGAACAGGAGATGAATATATTGAATACTAGCAAAACGAAAACAATAAAAACACCATATATACACAATAGTAAACTATATATGTTCTGCGGCAGCTGGGGTTGCTTGATGGGGGAGGTGGTCCCACTATTGCGGGGGTAGGGCCTGTGTGAGGGGGTCCCTTTCTGAGCTTGAAAAAGTTAAGGTTTTGATAGAGCTTGAATAAGGGAAAATGAAAGACTTTTACTAGATAATTTTTGTGGTTTTGGGGGGTGGTTGGTAGCATAGAAGAAAGAAAGTAAACCCAGTAGTAGAAAAATACACTAAATAATACATACATACTTGGAGGCTCTTCTTGGTTGTTAAGTAGTTGCACTATATACTATGTACATAGTCTACATGCTATCTAGTTAGTCGACTTAAGCTATTTTTGATAACAGCGTTAATAAGTATGCTAAGTGGTCTTAAACATACCCCCAAAACTAGACCCCCCAAAAAAAGAATACTTTTGCCAAGTCACCAGCCGCTGGCTTTGAAGCACCTGCGTGGGAAAGAAAGGCCGGGAACCCAATATGTCATGTGGACTGTACATGTACCATGTCTTGACCCCACTGGTGATAGGATCATTCATATAGGACACCATTCATGCCATGACCGCTTGCAGGGCAGTATGCTTGTGAGCAGGTTTTTTGCTTTCTTTACACGAAAGGGGTATATAATATATAACATATGGTAACATGACGTGGCACGATATCACATCACATGGGAGGGACCAGCTGCAACCCAACACTGTATTTACCTCCTCACTACCATTGCGTCTTCACCTTTGAGGCTGTACATGCAACATGTCTTGACCTCTTTGGTCTCAATCGTTATGGGCACATCCCTCACTTTGTACATCTGGCCATGGATGTGATCCCAAGGCCTTAGAACCGTCAGAACCATGGCTCCTTGTCTCAAGTGACACATCACCTGGCCAACCCCCTCCGAGAACTCCACCACATCGTCCTTGTGGACCATCTGACCGTCTTGGGCCCGTGTTATCCACGAAGTCTTCACTTCGCCGTCACCGCGACGCACAAGTCGAGCAAGATCAACACTGGCGGCCTTCTCATTTACCAACGATACACCGACATGACATGTGTCTTGCCTTAAGTCCTAGAGCTGTACATGGATGATGTCTGCAAGAATGCTCTTCTCAAAAGACTGGTTGAAGTTGCAAACAGGACCACCGAAACGCTTTACCAGTCTATGCTTTCGCTCACGACAAAAGCATGAGAGAAGGCAACCAAACCGCTCAAGGAACTCATCCTCGTGTCCCGCACATTTGCCGGCGCGGCATCCACCAGCTGTTTAAGCGCTTTCAGCTGTGCGATCATGCACAAAAGTCTGCAGTGCACTCCAGGTCAGGCACGGACATGAACATGATCATGAACATACTCATGGACACCAATTCAAATGCCAAAGAATCTCCAAAAGCAGTTCTAAAAGTTAAGTGACATGAAGAAAGAAGTGACATGAAAGAACATCGTCATTCATGAAGAACAGCGACATGAAAGAACAGTGACATGAAAAGCCCAAGGGCATCCAAGATCAGCTCCAGATCGTTACAGTAAGTAATATGACTTTGACACGACTCTGCAACAGCAATGAGCATCAACGAACAAGTCAATTTCAGTGTTGACATTGTTTGAGCTATATTACATGTTATCTCGACAAGACAAGAGCTCTCGATACTTTTTGAATGGCCCACTGGCGTGGAGCTGTACAGCTATATGCTGCGACATATTTCACAAACATTGCTATACCATGTGACACTTATCCCACTCTGCGCTTTTTGGCTGGAGGGGAGGTGTTCGGCAGGGCTTGCGTCGACGATCTCCTCCAAGGCATTCTCATTTGGCTTGAAGACATGTGGCTTGAAGACCAAACAACGATCACTGATCAGACCAAGGTCTTTGACAATGGTGACCTTGGGCCATGCTTTGTTCCACATGACAAAGTCGCGCAGTAAATCCTTTTTGGCGTCTCCGTGGGTCACTCGCTCCTCAGTGTGCACAGAAACCCCTTGTATAGAATGAACGGGTGTGCACACATGCTTCACGCGTGACTTGTGAATGACTCGTGACTAGTGAATCACTCATGTTGAATCATTTGTGAAACACTTGTGAACGACTCATGTTGAATCACCTATACTCGACGCAATTAAAGACCGTCGAGCTTCATAATCAAAGTAGAATTTGGCATATAAGCATGTTCGCTGGCGGCGGCAATGTCCAGGCCATAGTTGTCTTGGACTCCTGCCTGTCTACTTGCGCTCAGATAAATGGGCATCTTCATGGTGACTTTCTTCCAGTGGCCATTCCAGAGCGATCTGAACTCACTCCGGTGTGGCTTGTGGTTCTCATCGTCCAGCCATGCAAGTTGCATGAACTTCACCTCTTCATCGCCCATGAATGCTTTTCCCTTCATGTCACTGATCGATCAAAGTGCTATTTCCCTTGAATGATGTCACGAAAGGCTATGTATAGAGTTCAATGCACATTCATGAACAAGGAAGCTCACTGCAAATGTCGGCATGGAAGTGAAGGACAATGCAAGAGTGGTGACTCTTTTAAATGTGTGTCACTTGCCCGCAGCCACTGCGCTCATGACTGACCACGGGCGTCATGGAGAAACTTGGAATACTCCTTTAATTGTCAAGTGCCTGCAACCAGTGCGCTCATTGACCGCGGGCATCATGGAGATTCGATGTGCATACATGGAAGAATTGCTTCATGTGTGTCAAGTGTCCTTTGTGCAGGTTAAACTATATTACCAATTTCACTAGAAGGAGTAGCGCCGCCCCAATTTAAATATAGTGACCGCAGCCAGTGCATAGTCGGAGGAGACATCAACACCCACAGCGATTCATACTGTCCAAAGCCGGTCGTGATGACATCGTCTAGCAACCTCTCATCCCATCACTCATTGATGGAACTGCTCCTTAGTGCAAGATTCAATGTACTGGATGTGGTTGCACCTGAAACCTAGCTGGGTTTGCTGACATGCAATGTCATGACATGAAGGTGTTCTGACATGCGGTAAAGGAATGCCCGGTCAATGAGCAAATATGGCCTGTCGACGAGCAGTGTTGTGAAGGGAGTTGGCGAAAACCACGTGAATGACTGTATATAAAAGTATATAATGTATATGTCTTCATGAGCTTGCTGCATCAACCCTTAAAGCCACATGCACGTCAACCCTGATTGCCCTTGCTCTTACCCAACGGACTCCTGCAAGCACAGTTCTGAATATTCGGGTGGTCTCCAAAAGTATACTAGTAGTAAGAGTAGTCAGAGTAGTCGGGGGTCTCCAAAAGAAGCCTACACAAGCTCTGCTCACAAATGGACTTGAAACAATACCAGTCCAGGCTCCAGCACCCTGCCCAGACTCTTCCAACCCATGTTCAACCAAGTCCTTTCAAAGCACACGGACAGCCCACACTGGCAGCATGAAAAGGATGGCCAAGGTTACCATGATCTTCCATGCAAACAAAAATATTGTAATCAATCTACAAAAAATTCACAGGAAAACATTCTTATATCAATTGACAATCTTCTTAATGTATATATTTATGTATGTATATATTTTTGTCAATCTACCAAAATATGTCATTCCTGACTACAAAATGTTATCCATTGATAAAAGTATGGTTTCTAGTATGTTTCAATTCCTTGGCCATCCAAAAGTCCGTGAACCTGATGTCTACATCTCAAAGGCAAATGTGATTGGCATCAACAGCCTAAGAACGTTCAGTACCCTGTGAGCAACATTTCAATCTTCAAACCACTCACTGACCTCTGAGCCTTGCCCATCTGTACGAGAGCCTGAAAGGACTACCTCTGACATGTTGGCAACCGCAGTCCATTGTAGGACCTGTCGGAGAACGTATGTTGCATGTGAAGCATATCTATAGAACCAAAAACTCAGAGCATCGAGAGCATACCTATAGATCAACCATGAAGCATGTCTATATGAGGTAGACTGCATGTATACATGTGTGATTGCAATTGCAGCTGATGCCTTCAGAGATCGTTGCTGCCCCTGCCAGGTGTCCTCGATTGCGACCTCCCCATGCCAGGTCTCATTTGCGTGGTCATGAGCTTTGTGCACATGGACATGGCTTTGTGCACATGAATATGCACATGAACTTGCATTCTCATGACCGTGAACATGTGTTCCATCATCAAACCAATAGCTCAGAAGCCAACCCAAACCAAGTGTGCGGGGCCATCCCACTGCGTGAACTGCCCACTCACGTAGACGCCGTTGCCCCTTCGATCTCGTCGAGGTCGAGCGAGTACACTGGGCACATTAGCCCACTGAGGTCCCACCACCTCATGGCGAGATTGACTCAACGAGATTGACCCACCCTGGTCAAAACCATGTCACCATCCATCAAACTGAGAGGAGTACCGGCATCATGTTCATGAGCATCATCTGCTGCATCTGCTGTTGCGGCATCATCAGCTGCTGGTCCTGAACCATCATCATGTTCATGTCTGTCTTGATACCGCCACAAACAGAAGCATATATGCGCCATCCAATGGACTTCAGTCAATGACCATCTGTGGCATGGATGTTGGTGCCATGGATTCCTGATACCAATGGAGCCACCTGGGAATTATCATGATGAGGAATGATGTCATGTGTACATGTCTAAAACGCATGCTGCACTTGCAATTTTCCACTTGGATGGGCCTGCGAAAAATAAGGCCCCCACAAGTCCGGTTCGACCTGCTTGAAATGCAGGTTTTGAAGGGGGAAAACCGGACTTGTGGGGATCTTTTTCTCACATGCCAATGCAAGTGGAAAATTAGCATGCTGCACTATCATCTTGAATGTCTTGTGGTAGCATGCAGTCAGAGGAGCTGAATCTGTTGGTGAAGCAGGGCGAACAGCTGGCGGCGGAGGAGGAAACGATGGTGGAGGAAGCGGAGGTAGGCGGCAGCTCGAGGCTCAGCAACTGGAATAGGTGGGCCTTTTGGTGGAAGTGGCACAGTCTGCAGCACAAGCTTCAAAAACGTCTTACGAAGAAATGACATGTCATGATCGACCACATGGAAGCATCATCGAGCCTTACCCTTCACCTTTTTCCCTTCAGCCGACGAAGGCTGACCCTTCGAAGGCTGAACTGGCATGGCCTGACAGAAAACACACTTACAAAGGTAAAATGTCTTGCAATGATCATCGATGGTCAATGTGTTGCAATCATGGTTAACAGAAATCATACTGTGCAAGAAATCACACTGACATAACTCATGATTGTCGCATGTACTTGCAATGCGTTGCTTTCTTTGCAGTGGCGGCGTTTGCAGGTGGTGGTGGATTGATCACATTGATCAATGATGATGCCTTCGAGGATGTTGCACTAGCCGCCTTCTGTGGTGTAATAGCCGCCTTCTTTGGTCATTCCTGTAAGATGTTGGATAGGACTTGAGGTTTACATGATGACACTTGATGACCCGTGTCCTTTGTCTTTGGCCTCATGACTTCCGCCCGCGCAATTCTTGCAAACCATGTACGTGCATGTATGCAGTCAAGCCACTAAAGACACCTTACGCTCGGTCTTCTTTTCCTCCTCCTCGCGCACGTCCTGCTCAGCCTCCTCGTGCACGTCCTGCTCCAGGAACATGTATATAGCATGTTGAACTTAACTTGGTACAATATAGTCTTGAAAGTATACAGCGTACTCAACTCAATCAGGTCTGGTCTCCTCATGTTCCGGTGAAGGCATTTTCCCTCCACGTCCAAAACGACGCGGTCGTAGCTCCACCTGCCAGTACTCTGAACACTGAAATACAATATATATATATATATATGTATATAGTTTATATATATATATCATGTATTAATAAATTATAATCGATGTGTCCGCTGACATGTTTGAAGAAACCATGATGCCTCCAAAGATGATGGCGCCCACTCCTGCCCACGGAGATGCTCCGAGCCACGACGCGCAGGGTCGTTGTTCCTGCTGATGTTCCTCCACACCGTGTTGTTGCTCTCACCTCCTGGAAGGTGCGCTTGCTCTGATCCTGCTATTATTGTAAAGCTCATGTAGTGCAAAAGTAAAGTTCATGTCGTCCAGCCTTCTTGGATCCTCCACTTCGCCGGCTGGCACCGAGCATTCTTCACCCATGACACCCGGGCAGCCATAGAGTTCCAAGCCCATCCGCTCTCCTCCTGGCACTTGGCACACGCGCTCACAAAATACATGTTGTGGTTATATAATGTCATGCTCACAAGGGACATGCCATATAGTTGACAGTCTGCTCAGACTTTCCTTTACGTTCTTTCTTGGCTGAAAGCTCTACACCCTTAATCAGATGTACCAACACTGCATGGGATAACTCCATCCACATGGTACTCGTGCCGGCGCCATCGTAGAGGATATGCACTGGCAATTCATCCACGCCTTTCTCTCCCACAGCAGGATGTGTGAACTGCAAGACTCTCAGGCACAAATGCGAGTCAGACATGCCTGCCCTCTTTCGACGTTTCCTGCTCTCACCACCTGCATCATCCTGGCAAAGCACCTCGTGCAGCGTGGCATCAATCAAGCTTTGCCTAGACTTCAGGAGCTTGTCCAAGAATTCACAGTCCGCAGAAGTCTGGTTGGTGGCATTCTTTGTCAAACCCAAGCTTTTGCCAGCCACCCACCGAACAAAACCTCTGTCCCACTTGGAAGATTCGAAGAACCTCATGTCGTCCACCACCTGCTGCTTGGGACACCATGTGGTTCCATCTTCCCCACTCCAGACAACCACCACCTGTGTTTCCAAGGTGAATGCTATGAGGCTTTGTTGGAAGCAGGGGGTCAGGCTAGTTTTTTGGCCAACATGTCTCGTTCAGCTTCACCAAACAGACTTTGTGTTCGGGAGCTCCAGACTGTTTTTATACTGGCCAGTCTCCAGATGTGCACGAGCTGAGGAGGGGGGCTTCCCCATCCAGAGCATCGGTCGAACCGGGGTCCTCGAAAAGGAGACTGCGGGCGAAGGCTGTTTGAGCCGCATGGGCGAGCAGGCCCGACCAGCGAGCAATGTATGCCTGGGCTGTTGCTTGCCTCAAGGGTGCAGGTACTCCACGGCTGCGGGCTTGGGCCAAGGACCTGATGAAGGTCGCCGCCTCCCCGCTCCATCGGCCCCCCACTTCCATGGCCACCACAACTAGACGGCACCGCCCCCCATGAAGGAGTTCCGGGTAAGTCCGTTTCTTTGCTCGCCGTGCATCTGCCAACGCTGCCCCGGTGAAGTCCCCCCGCCGTTGCCGAGGGTGGCCTGTGCTAGTAAGGGGGGAGACCAATGTGGTGTCCACTGCCAATTGGGCTCCTTGATGCAAGGGCAGTCCATTTGCTATGACTTCAATGCGTCTGTTGTCCAAACGCTGAACTGCGGGGACGTTCAAGTCGGACAGGAGTGTGTGCGTTACCCTGGCCCCGGCCTCTCTGCATACCCGAGCCGCTGCCCGTTCCAAGGCCCCCCCTGATTGAGCACACGCTGCGCGATGGTCGCCAAGCAAGTCCAAAGTGCGACGGCATCGGCAGGTGCGAGCTGCCAAGGGAAGAGGGAGACGAAGACGGCGAAGCAACTAGATGCGGAAGAGATGCGAGGGGTATGTGAACTCTGGGCTGCTGGGGATTGTGGTGAAGGTGCGACTGGAATGTGGTCCTGACTGGGAGATCAACAAGGCTTGGCTGGCGGGGTCGAGGGTGTTGAGCAACTGGGTTCGGAAACTGGTGTGGATGGCTGCGGCGGCTTTGCGTTGCCAACCTCGCTCGAAGGGTCCGTCAATGGCGGTGTGCGGTGTCCGGGGCGGGGACGCGCCGTTGAGGATTTCTAGCCATGTTGGGGGGTTCCAGTCGGGGCCCTGCAAGGCGTCAGCTGCATCAAGTGCGGCCTGGACCGAGTGTGGTGCTGGGTGGGAGCGCTCATGTCATGGTATCAATTGTGCTGTGAAGTGGGGCAATTGTTGGTGCAGTATGGGGAGGGTGTCCGCCCAAGAGGCCCAATATGCTGCGGGGGCAAGCACTGTAGCAGATGGCAGCCCAAGGCCGCCGAGTGCAAGTGGAAGGTGTGCTCTGCCAAGTGTTGTTGCTGTGAAGTCGGGTTGCCCCAACAGTTGACGTAAACAACTGGTGACCGCAACGTCATGTTCGGCCGCAAACTCGGTGGCGAGGGCCGGAGCTGTGGTGCGAAGGATATAATTGCTCCGGGGGCTGGCGCAAAACAACAACAAGAGCCAAGAGGCTTGGAGGTCACCCAAAGCAGGGATGCGCTGGAGCAACTGTTCATGGCTGTGGTTGATGTGCTGGAGTTGGTGCCGCACGTATGCTTCAGAACCTAGGGGAGTGCCGAGGACTGTGAGTCCTTGCTGGTGGCTGGGTAGGGTTGGGCTGCCGACCCACACATCTGGTCCCAGAGATGCCATGTTGGGGGGGAGGGTGCCGGAAGCATTCCACACGCGGGTTTTGCCACTATTGAGTTGGGCGTGCGTGTGCCTGTGAAGTTCGTGGGCCATGACGTCATAGACTTCGCGAACTCGGGTGGGGGGGACCACAGCATAAACGTCATCCAAGTAGGCCAGCAGAAGTTCGTTGGGATGAAGTTGCTCTTGAATGGCTTGTAGGGCCGCCCGCCTGTCCCAGGGAGAACAGCGCTGGCATTAGCGGGTCGCCTTGTTCGCCCCCTTCGCCCTGGCTGATGAGATGGGGGTGCCCGGTGTGGTCGTGCCAGATGTATTGCGAAGCTTGTCCATAGAACATTCGGACGAAGGGTAAACATCGGTTGACGATGGGGACGTTCATGAGGCCATGTAACATGCTGTGTCGTGAGATTGTATCATAGGCCCCGATGCCATCGACGGACAAGACTGTGTGTTGTGGATTGGACTGGGTGGCAACGGAAATGGCGCGGACCACGGCTTCGGTCCCTGCCCTGGTTGACAAAGCAAACTGGTGTGGGGCACAAGTTGTGTGTATGGCGGTGGCGTGTTGCTGGGCCAGGCTTCGGGCTACGAGGTGACGAAGCACGTCGCCGATGGCCCGGAGGGCCACCACCCGACCAAATCCGATTGCTGCTGCAATGCTTGTTGGGACTTGAGCATTGGCAAGTTGTTGGGCTACCGTGGCTAGCTGGGTCGTTGTTTCTTCATCGTCGAGCAAGAGCCGAAGAGTATCGGCAGTCAAGCCTGAGGGGCCAGCGGCCCCTTTTCTGCTTCTGCGGAGGTTGTGCACGATGGTGGCCGTGGGAAGTTCTGGTTGGTCTGGCTGGAAGTCGGTGATCGGTGCCCCGTAAGGTGCCAGGGGTCTTCGGCTGGGATCCCGCAGTTCGTCGAGGGTCTGCTGGGTGCGGGGGGCTGTGGGGCCGGCTGTGAGGGCTTGCCTGGCTGCCGACAGCCCGCCGAGTTGGACCAGCTGTCGTGCCGAGCTGCTCTGCTTTCTAGGCTCGGCTCACCGTTGTCGACGGGCGGCGTGAGGGTGGATTGGTCGGGGCACGCTTGCTGGATGAGTTGTTCCCACTGGCCCTCTTGAAAAGCGCGCATGCGGCGATGCCAATCGGCTTTTGGGAGGACTTTAGTGCCGGGGGGTCGGTGGAGCAGCATGCGGGGGAGTAGTAGCCAAAGGGTCCATGCCCGAGTGCTTTCGACGGGGGTCTGTGCGGCGGTGATGGAGACCAGAGCGAAACTGAGCGCTTGCCGGATGCGGCCTTTCAAGAACTGAGGAGGCCGTTGGAAGAAAAAACAACGTTGTTGTAGAATGCCGGGCAGGTCCACATCGTCCAGGGTGGCTAGAGCTTGGCGGAAGCGCCGGTCGTGTGTTGTCACCTGTGGGTCGGCAGGGCGGCTGTGGGTCTGTGGTACGAGTGGTGGCTGGGGTGTGTGGGTGCCGTGTTTCGCTGGCAGGTATTGAGTTGCCACCTGTGCTGCTGCTGCTGCTGCTGCTGCAGGTGCTGCTGGAGGAGGAACTGCTGTCGTCGGGCGGGTGATTGGCTGGCGGTTGGCCGCTTGTTGGGGTTGTGTTGCTGGATGTGGTTGGTGGAGGGGGTCCGGCTGGCGGTGGCACGGCCGGGCTGCGGGGTGCGAGGTTTTGTCGCCATTGGTCTGCGAGTGTGGCGGCACGGGACGCCCCATGGTCCCCAAGGTATGCTTGGAGGAGTGCCTCTTGCGCGGTGGCGGGGATATACCCACTGGGCAGCATGAGTTGCGCCACCGCCCAACTGAGGTGGACTTGAGTGCCAGGTGGCTGGCGAGCCCCTGCGCCGTGTAAGTTGTGCAGGATGCGTTGTTCGTAGGCTGGGAGCTGGTGGGGGCCCGGGTGTAGGCCCTGCAACGTGGCCAGAATGCCATGAAGACGTTGCCACGGGATGGCGGGGGCTCTCCTCAGCTGCAACACTAGCGGCTGCCAGTGTGTGAGGCCTAGTGGTTGAGCTTCCCATTGTTGTATGACTGTGGTGTCAAGTTGCCGGGCTGCGGCCAGAAGGACGGGTACGAAGAGCCAACTGTTGGTGGGGCCTGGCTGGTGGGCTGGTGGCTGGAGGGGGCCTGGTGGGGCCGGGGGGCTATCAGGCCTGGTCGGCGGGGCGTTGTTGTGGGCCTGTTCTGTATGTTCTGTGGGGTCGGGGTTTGGCACTTGCTCTGCTGGACAAGGGTGGATCACGGAAGGGGTGCGGCAACAAATCCATCCTCGTTCGGATCGGGTCATATCGATGGCCAAGGTGCGCGGACCATGTTGTGCACAACGTGGTCGTTCGGGTAGGCCTTGCAGGAGGGGGTGGTTTGGGCACAATCGTGTGTTGCAGCGCAAGCAAACCCATTCGGGAAGCCAAGTGTTGCTGCGCCGTTGGTAGACAGGCGCCCAGTCCATGTGGCGGTCGGGGAGTTCTTGCCAGGCTGTGTTGGCTTCGGGGTGCGCCGGGCCGGGTCAGCAAAGAGGCAAGATGTCGTGGGCGGGGCAACGGTGGAAAGCTCCGGACCTCGAGTATCAACTGGGACCAGCCTCTCTGGTAGGGTAAACCCTCGGCCTGTTATTGGGTTTGGAAAATGGTCTCTGAAGCATCATTCCATGGCTGGCGGCAAGTGGGACAGGCCGGGCGGGGCTGTTCGACGACAAGGTGTGCTGCGCACCCTACATGTAGGGAGTGGTGGCAGTGGGGCCACCGAAGGCGAGCTGTTGGCCCGGTGTTGGCACTGTGGATGCCCATGAGGCCAATGGGGCAGGTGGCCACTGGCTGCTAGCGTGGCGCAAGTGGGGTGGGGTGGTGGGAGCTGGTTGGACTGGCAAAGGGGCTGGGAGCGCGGCTGCTTCGCTGCTGTGGATGACGGGGGTGCTGGTTGAAAGTTCGTCTTTGCTGGGTGAAGTGAGGTCCACTGCGGTGAGGCGGCTTGTGCCGTGCTGAGACATCAGGATGGCAAGTACGGAGAACGAGAAAGAGGTGGCAAGGTGCAAAATCCAATGCATTCAGAACCAAAGTCCAAAGGCCACAGGTCAAGAACGCGGATTCCAGAAGGTGAGCAGTGAAACCGAAGTCCCACGAGGAATGTCGAGTGTTTGTTTTTTTTGTGTTTTTTTTTGTGCGATTTTTTTTTTTTTTCGGCCGCTTGTCCCTTGGGGAGGGGTGGGCTACTTTGCCTCTTCGACCGTTGAAACACAGCTGTTTTTATACTGGCCAGCTTCCAGATGTGCCAATGGCGCGTTTTTAGGGTGGGTCGCCTCCACCGTCGCCGGGAGTCCCTATTTGGAGAAGAACAACGTATGATCTTTCTAGTCTTATTGGTTGGGATGGTGTTGGCGACAACGGGACCTTCTGTTGGGAGTGAACATACTGACGATAGATATGTTTGTGGGTGATTTCCACCAGATCGTGTTCGTGGGCGGAACTTATATAGTGGGAGGGGTGTCCACAAATACCATGGGCAAAGTGAGGTGTTTATATTTTTTTGTGGAAGGTGCGCGCGAAAATGACGGAGAAAAAATCGTCTACAAAATCTAACTTTCTCATTTCTTCTCCTGCCTCTAGATAAGTAAATCAGACTCTTCTGTTGTGTAGCTTCCGTCAGCACTGTTCCTACCTGATGTGTACAAGACTGCTCCCACAGAACAGTGCGCACACACCCCGAGATTCGCCTGTAGTGTGAATTTCTCAGGGCAACGTTGAGTGGAGTGGTTTGATCCGCGCCGCATTTCTTGCAGTTGAGGTGTCCCTGTCCTGTGTAGTTCTCAACAAAGAATACCGTAGTGCGGTATTCGTACGAGAAGGCATTTGTTTCTGCCAAAAGAGAGGTATATGTGTTCTCAATTCTGTTGAGGGTGAGGTGAACTGAAGGGATAGGCGCAACCTCCTCAAAGGGACAGGTGACATGATTGATTCAATTCTTGTACACTGCTCTTGACACGTGGACATGATCAAGAAGTCATTCTCCTCCCATAACTTCACGCCATCTTTAGCCAGATCTTTAACGAACTCCTTCCAGTCAGAATGCTGGTTCCGGATGATCGTCTTCTGAGTGGCACTTCGCCAACACCACTTGTGAAGACGTGTCAACCATATCTCCTGAAAGTCTGTAACACACCAGTCTGCTTCGGTGCTACTCGCCCCTTGGTCTCTCAAGATGATGGCTGCCACCTTCAATAGAGAACCGATGCGACCTCCATGAAAATCTAGAAGCACCTTCACTCTGGACCTCCACCTCTTGTTAGGTCTCAGTTTAAAGAGACCCTTCTTGCAGGATACATATTGAAGGTCAGGAACGAGAACATGACGTGGGACCAGGACCTCAATGAAGAATGGCACTTTCAAGTCAGGATCACAAACGAGTTCAATTCCAATGCACCGCATAAGGAGCCTACAGAAAATCTGCACCAGGCTCTTCACAAATGTGTGCTCCTCGGAGTAGAACAACTTGTGCGCCAAAACAGAGATTACCAGGACCTTGTGAAAGACAGATGTCAAGAAAGCAACATACGCCTTGCTTTTTGAGTGCCTTGCTTTTTGAGTATGGCTTTTCCCTTCTGTGAGGAATGTCATTGATGTGCACAAACTCTGTCTCAGACCACATTTTCTTTGATACATAGACGTTCTCCAGGTCCTGACGGTCTGAAATCCGCACGAGTGCATGGTCACACGTGATGTGTTGAAAGTGCACATAGTCGAAACATGGTAGGTCCGTTTTCACTTGTAGCGAGTTGTCTCTTGGGTCCAGCTTCCTGTACCTTCCGTGTGCGAAAAGCAGTGGAAGAGAGGTGATTTCTTGCACAGTCCCCTTGACATGGAACCTCACCCCATTTTGAACACCATACCTCCTTGGACGGAGAACCTTGGTGTCCGTGAAACGCTCATGTTCGACCTTGACAGCTGACTTTGGCCGTCCACTCCCTGAGCCCGTTTTAGAGCAGTCTTTTACATCCCGAGATCCGGCAGTACTTATAGAGCTTTTTGACACTGAAGACTCTGCACTGCTCAAGGTTTCAGTGAGATCGACTTCCTTGAGCTGGGATGTATAGTTGTGTGGGTCCATACGAACACACTGATTAGTCAGACCGGTGAAACTGAGCAAGAAGAAAAAGAACACGTTGTAGAAAATTTTTCAAAGTGCGTGGCCAAATCTTGCAGCAACATGGTCATGGCAGTATATATGTATATACACAGATAAACATAATCAGTGCATATATAACATGTCCATGACCGCAACCTGTTATAATGACAGTGATGGTCAGGCAGTTGGTCAGGTTCATGGCACTAACCTGGTCAAGGCAGTGGTAAGATATTTCATCGGACATGCAGTCAACAGGTTGAACGGTTTTCCTGCTGACACCTTTTGTTTTCAAAAACTCTCGCTCTATAGAGCTCATGACGATGGTTCTTTAAAGGAATTCACTATTTTGCTCCCTTAGTGTGGCGTCTCTTGGCTGCAGGGGGGTACTGGAGCGCTTCTGGCGTGACTGATTTTTTGGCACGAAGCGCATCAGCTTGTCATCGATGTTGAGCAGCTTACTGTTCCTGAGCAACGGAATTTTGGCATCTCCTTCCTTGACCGTGTTGACTTCCATGTTCGTTTCCTCTGGATCGTGGGTTGTCTGCACCAAAAAGTGCATGGAAATGCACCCGATCTTTTCATATTGGGGGGGTGACAAGGTTGGACTGGAGGATGAAGCCTTCCCCATCACAAGAATTTGAATCCAAGGATGCTGAATCAGGTTTCCTCAGATGCGGAACATGCACACATGTGACACACATGCATCATGACACACATGACCATGCGACAAGTCGTTCTTGTGAACCATGACTCAAACATACTCAAAAAAAGGGGTTTTAAACAATGATCACATTTCTTCGTTTCAAGCTTGTGGTCATGGGAACCAGTACAAGTTTGTGTTTTTGAAACTTGCCCTTGACCAGAACTTCCTTGTTGGGACGCAACTGAAACTGAAGCATCTTGTAAACCGGTGGGTCATGCTTCTTGGCCAACACATCCACCGCAATGAGTGCCTTGGATTGGGCCAAGTGCTTCTTCCATGCCAAATGGTCCAGCACGATGGGCTCAGCTGATGGCGTGAACTTGCTCCATTCACCATTCAACATGGCAAAGGTTGTTTTATTTTTGTTGGCAGTTTTTGTGTTGTTTGTTGTGTTTGTGCTGGTGCTTTGCTTTCAAAAACCCTCAGTTCCAAGTTTTTGTTGGGGCTTTGTGTCTTTTGGTGTCTTTCTATGTGGTGGGCCTTGTGGAATGGAAGGTTTTTGTTGTTTTTATATTTTCCTTAAATCAAATAAAACACCTACAAGCACAAAAAACAAAACCAACACATTGAAAATAACCACAAAAAACAAGAAAGCAAAAATAGACACACCAAAAAAAACACAACTCCCTTCAAACATAAAAACAAAACCAAGGAACAACCAAGTAGCTGAACCCAGCAAAGTTCGGCAGGCAACCCAATCACCAGCTCCAATCCCAGCTGCCCAGCAAGGCCTAGGGAACAAACACATGCCAAACAAATTTCAAAACAAAAAACAACACAACAAACCCAAGACAACACCCCAGAAAAATGTGTTTAAAAAACTGTAACAACTTAGGCATGCCACCTAGAAACAAAAAAACAAAACCAGCACATTGAAAATAAAATTCAAAAACACAAGACCTCAAAAATAAACACCCTCCCAAAAGTTGCTGCCCAAGACTGCGAGCCAAAGCAGCAGCCACAAACACTCAAAAACTTCCCTGTGAATGACCCCATGTGTGCATGTGTGTATGCGTGTATGCCTGTGTGTATAACATGCCCTGTACTAGCACAATAGCAGTGCAAGAGATATAACATACCCTGTACTAGCATAGTAGCAGTGCAAGGGATAGAACATGTCCTGTACTAACACAGTGGCAGTGCAAGGGGTGCAGCATGTCCTGTACTAACACAATAGCAGTGCAAGGGATATAACATGCCCTGCACTAACACAGTGGCAGTGCAAGGGTATAAAATTCATTGTGCAAACACAGTAGCAATGCAAGGGATATAACATGCCCTGTACTAACACCGTGGCAGTGCAAGGGTGGCAATATGTCCTGTACTAACACAGTAGCAGTGAAGGAAATATAGTATTTCCTGTACCAGCACAGTAGCAGTGCCAGCGATATAACATGTCATGTACTAACACAGTAGCAGTGCAAGGGATATAACATGCCTTGTACTAAGGCAGTAACAGTGTAAGAAATGCAACATGTCCTGTACTAACACGGAAAGCTGCCCCGTACCAGCACGGTAGCAGTGCCAGGGATATAACATGTCTTGTACTAGCACAGTAACAGTGCAAGGGATATAACATACCCTGTACCAGTGCTAGCAGTGCAAGGGACGTATGCCATCTTCATCTGGGTTCCGATTGGGGGGTAGTTTCAACAATCTTTTAAGACATGTAAATATATTTATATATACTTGCGTCGACGTTTAACGCGTGACGAGTTACCATTGCATGTCGAAATCTGATGAACTGAGTATGCCCTTTCACATCCACAGAAAAAACTGCCCAGATCTCAGGACACAAGATCTTCGTGGAAGGCGTGTTGGTCGGAGTTCTCTGTCTCCATCAGCCACCGGGGAGTGACCCCCGACCAGCTTTGAACATGAATGAATAGAGGTGCGGCATGGATTTCACATCGGACCACTCACGCCCTGACCTGCCAGCTTGCGTACTGTCTGTTAACCCACAGGAAATCCCAAACTCTGTTGATTGACGTGGATCGAGTGCAGCCTGCGAAGAAGCTGGAGTTCATGCTCTGCGCGGCTGAAAAGGCGTTTCCCATCCGCTGCACAAGTCCCAGCAATTCGGGGATTTGAAGCATCACTGCTTTTGCAAGCACCTTCCATTCGTACCCTTCCTCCACCGCCTGATGGAGCAGCGGAAGGGGCTGGCATCTTGGCTGAAGTAGCCATACCCTGGTGCCTGCAAAGCCAGCGGCTGGTGACCTGAAAAAAGGGGCCTGGCCGATGCTTGGAACCCGGGATAGGTGGTCTTCAAAAAACAACTGTGTCGTGTTTGGTGGGAAACTATACATCAATGCCATTCTTGCTAGCTCTTTGGTGGATAGTAAAAAGCAGGAACCCCCTAAGTGGGCTAACTAGTTACACCAGTTAGCCTTTGAACACTTCTAAGTGCACGAATCAATTGCTCAACTGATAATAAAAAACATCAAACGTCACTGTGATGTAAATAGTTACTAAGTTGAACAACTCACGTGGCCTATATGGAAGGCTTATAACCAAACATAGACTTAGCAACACACCACGTACTTTCGAGTGTTCTTTCCCAGGCGCGGACCCAGGGTAGGAAAATTGAAGTGCGATACCTGGCAACAGAATTGTAGCTACCCTGGGTCCGTATATACCTATATAGATTCAAAGCACGAATGATTGGTCAAAGCTGTGGGTTGCTGTGCGTGTGTAAAGGTTATCGGGCGGTTGACGGAAAGGGAACTTGAAGTACTATACCTGGTAACTGAATTGTATCTACCCTGGGTATCTATACCTGGCCAGGCGCCAGTTACACCTTACCAATGAGATGATGCAAATGTTGCAAATTGCATTTTTTGCATCACCACCCGGTCAAAAAATCACAAAAATTCAACCTCAAAAACCTTCCTTCCCCCCACCCAATTTCGAGTTTACGTAGTACGCTTGCGGGCCACCCCCCCAGACTTCCTACTTCCGCACTTCGTTCGCCACACACAACTCAGCTGGCGCCTTCTACGAAGGCTGGCTTTCGTAAACGTCAAACAACATGTTTCAACTCAACAAAACATAGCGGACCCTAAGTGATTGAAGTTGTCCTTAGATACCGCGGGCTACAGGCTCTTTACTTCAAAATATGTCATTATTGTCCTTCGCTGTATGCATGCCTGTCCACATTCCAACAAGATTTGGTTTCTCGTCATATTCAAATCAAAACTCACTCAAAACCCCACAGGTACAAATACTCAAACTCAGGCCCTCAAGGTCTACTACGCTCATGTGCACAGGGTCTTCACCGCTGAGACCTTCCAGGTCAGCCCCAGTAGCCGTTGAGGGTATGTTTGCTGTTGGATCCGGGGGTGCCCACCGGGATCTCGTGCGTGCTGTTTCTTCTCCTCATGCAGTGGACCTTGTCTGGCAAGGGGCACTATGCATACTATGCACGTGCCCCTCTGTCAGCGCAACCACCGCGCATCTGGGTGGCGTCGGCCCCTTGCTGTTGATTCCGGGAGTGCCCACTGCGATCTGAGGCGTGGAATTGACAAGGAGGAGAAGGAGATGGTGCGGGAACCTCTTCATTCCTCTTCTGAAATCTAACAACCCTCAACTGACAGGTGGAGAGAAAAGGATACAAACAGAACTGCAAAGCCTGACAGGAAACATGATGGGAATTGCAAAACGGAAATTCGGATCAGGATCAGGAAAGTGTTTCCGGCACGGACAGGCGTGTTTTGTAGGGTCAAAGCAAAAGGTTCGTAGAGGCATTTGAATATAAAGAGGTTGAACAAAAGTAGCAACACATGGGTTTTCAATTTGCTTTCTACAGCGCACCAACTGTTTCCAATCCGGGATGAAAGAAACACACGCACACAGATTTAGAGTGATTTTTACTAAACATGGGTGGTGGGCACGCCAGGCTATAAGCAAAATGTAAATTACACTGCACCCCACCACGTTGCATCAGAACAGTAAACGTCACTCCAACACATTCCACACGAAAAAATCAACCCCTTTTTACACAGGTGCCACCTCCAGATCCATTGTTGACAGGGACAGGTGCGACCATTAATGTGAGGATGCCAGCAAATTGTCAAGGGTCAGATTTAAGCTATCGAAGGCACATGATTGCTAACCAACACAATCATGATCAACCAGCGCATAATAGCCCACGCGCTTCTCACTTAGGCCGACAGTGTGTTGCAGCAGGACACGGGATCATTCATAACGATTTGCTTAATATATCATTTATCTTCAAAGCATGACCTCTACGTTAGATTGGGCAGTTGTTTAATTCATTTCATTGAGGCGATTGAAGATACCTCTAGGCCTGTATATAAATTCTAGGGATTTTGCTTGGGGTGGCCCCCTAGCTCACCGACTACTCACAAACGCCTCAATTAATTTTAACTCCTTTCCTCATCCCCGGCCTCCATCGCCCGGCTTGTTTGATACCCTGGAAATATATAGAAAACCACAGAAAATATACACTAAACTGTACCCATATGGATAAAGTTCTCACCACAAATGGAAAATGTGAAAATGCTCACGTAGTTCATGTGGAATGAACACAAAAGCAATTCAATGGCGTGATAGGACACTCTGTGAAAATGCGATGCATCACCAGCTCCAAACTGAAAACCATGCAGGCAAGTAGCCACTACACTAAAAACCCAAGCAAGAAAGTAGCCACAGCATGAAAACACTCAAAGCCAGGCAGGAAAAATCAATTCAGGAAGGGCTGGCCGCTGGAGGAGGGGTAGAATATTTTAGTTGGCAAGTACTGGCTTTGGAAAGCACAGGGGGCAAACTAAACAAATGAATGAACACAAACGCATTTCAATGGCGTGATAATAGCCACACATCAAAAACAGTAGCCACCGCATGAAAGCCAGGCAGGAAAGTACCACACTCAAGCCAGGCAGCAAAAATCCGCCGACCCCGGCTGAAGGAGGGGGAGCGCGCGAGGGATTACAGGTGCGGGAGCCTTGCGCTTCTTCGTCTCAGCACGAACCTGCAGGCAACAGACGCTTCCACTGCTCGATGCTGCTCGAACACATGCATCACTGGAGCCGCAACCTATTGCGCTTCTTCGTCGCAGCACGAACCTGCAGGCAACAGACGCGGCCACTGCTCCATGCTGCTCGAACACATGCATCAGTGGAACCGCAAGCTACAGCAACATACGAACCCCTCTGGCGGTGGCTCACAATGTCGCGGTCGTGCTCCCTGAGGCCCTCACCGAGCCGGAAGCAGGGGTGGGCACCGAAAGTGTGACCATGGGAGGCTCGGAGGGTCGTTTTGGAGCAGACTTAGATTGGAAAAAGCTGTGGCGGGACCAGGTGTCCGGGGCCAAGAGGACCGAGACAAATAGAAACAAACTTGTTTTTTTTT
>CAXAMN010026617.1:71536-113864 GCA_963970005.1 Durusdinium trenchii
GTCCAGGGCTTGAAAACTTGCATGTTTACCTGCTTGTCTGTTGCCTGATCCACCAATGTTTCACCTCCCAAGCATCACCAAGCCTTATCCCTGCCAGCCAGAGCCAAACAAAATAATGAGTTGACCATGTCTATTCTATCTTTGAAAATCTCGTTTAGTCCAATTCGGTATTGTCTTTCTCAACGGCATGTGCCATCGTGGAGCCAAATGCTCTACATATACATGCAAGCTCCACGAAGCTAAAAGCGGGGGAGAACAAATGTAACTATACACCTGTGAGACTACCTTGGAGGTATCTTGTTACATTTCTTCCACCCCCCCAAAAAAAGGCATCGGGGGGGGGTGCAAAAATGTAACATAGGCCCTAGGAGGTCCATAGTTACATTTTATAGGCCCCCTCCCCCCCCCCCTCAGAGACCCTGAAATCTTGCCTGGGGGGGGGGTTGTTACATTTAGGGTCCCCCCCAAAAAAATGTAAGTTACATTTTTGAGGTCCCCCCCCTCGAAAGCTCAGTAACAGGGTGGGGATACTACAACCATTTCTTCGATCCAGCGTGCAGGCGGCTGCGCCTCTTGGATGATATAGAGACCAGAATGCCAAAGACAACTAAGCTCGCGCCTATGGCGAAAAATGGGTCTGAACATGCCGGACGTCTTAGTTGAACCGTGTCAGTCCTTTCACCAGGTGTGGTGTCGCTGTTCGAGTTTGTAGCAGTGCTCGCGACTGGAGCCTTTTGACACCAACTCTGCACCGCGCAACCCCTTTCGAACCACTCGACAAAGCTGCCCACCTAGCAGAAGCAAAGTCATATGTACCTCAGGCAACGAAGTCCGTCCCAAATAGTCCTCTCCTCCATGGGCCAACCACTTGAACAGTCAAATGCTGCTGGCACCAGGGCACGTTTTGCTAGATGATGCTACAGTATCTGTTCCTCCAAAATCTTCGAGACCTTTAGTCTCACATAGTCTCACTGTCTCTGACGGGCGAGTGAGTGAGGAGTAGACGAAAACCACTCATGGCGCGGAGTCTTCTTCTCTGCGGGTCCGGTATAGCAAGGCCAAACACGCCGGGCCGTGCAACCCCCGGAGTGGCCTGAAGGACCACCAGGTGATCCCTCTGTCAGTCTGCAAACACATGCAAAAACACCCCAGCTGAGCAGTCTCTGGGTCTTCCGGGCAGGCTTCCGCAGCGTGGGTTTACCCGGCTCATCGGATTCTTCCGTGCTCATCCGCAGGGATTCTGCAGATGCGCCCATCCAAACCTGAAACAAAGGTACTCGGTACCCGCCAAAAGCCGAAGACCGATCCTGATTCATCGTTCGATCAAATGTATACGATACTTTCAACATGATCTAAGATGTACCTAAGGCTCAATTCTACAAAGTCCAGTGTGTGATTCAGACCCATTTTTAGAGCATGATGGGTCAGGAAGTGACTTTTGAGACATGTGACCAACATGCAGGTGATCCTGTCCGGAAAGCCAAGCCAGTCCGAGAGTTGAGCCTTGATGTGCCAAAAAGATCAATAAAAAGAATCCGCAGGCCGCAGCTCAGCAGCACAGGATAGGTCCAACCTTTTTAGTGACTCTTCATCTTGTCAGGATAGCACCCCGCCCTTGCCGCCCTTGCCAGCCAAGCCGTGGCTTGTAAAGCTTCGGGCGTCCGAGCCCAAAAGAAGGTCACCGGCAATGAGCCAAGGCCTTGGCAGACCGTGACTGTGTCTAACCCCGGGTGACAGGGTCGGGAGGCCGCTCATATTCGCACAACTCATATTCGCACACGGACCCCCCCTGAAATCTCACTCAGATTCGCACACAGATGACAACTCATCTTTACACACACGCACGTTTTCTACCTCATCTCTACACACGCACACTTTTGATTGCCTTTCATAGCACACTTCTGCCACGCAAACCCATGAGCGGGTTGGGGGTGGGGGGTGGGGTGGGTTGCAGTCAGCAACCAGACAGTGTGACTCTGAAGTGCTGAAAGGGTTGCCAGATTGGACACGGTCAACATCTTTACACACACACAAACACGTTTTGATTGCCTTTCAGAGCACACTTCTGTCACGCAAACTGATGAGCGGGTTGGGTGGGGGGTGGGGGGTGGGGTGGGGTGGGTTGCAGTCAGCAACCAGACAGTGTGATTCTGAAGTGCTGAAAAGGTTGCCAGATTGGACACGGTCAACATCTGTACACACACACACAGTGAGAATGCCGCAGCTCTCCTACATCCAACAACCTCGTGGCTGTTGAAAGAACCGCCAATTCAAACGACCTGCTACACCTGCTGCGAAACGAATGCTCCAAACAAACGTCATCTGATTCTCCAGAAAACATAACATATTGTCAAAACTCCATCAAAGCAAGGCCATGCGCGAGTCGCTGTGTTCTAAACAAATGCCTCAACAAACAGTCTGCTAGAGCAGTTATTACAAGTATACACACACATGACCGAAGATGCATAAGATTGTGTTCATAAGATGCATAAGGTTGTGTTCATAAGATACTCCCGCGTGCAAAAACGATTGAATCCAGCCGCGTGCAAGAACGATTGTTCGAACGCGTGCAAAAACGAGCAACCGCCCGACAGGGTCCAGGGAATCCAGATTTATCCAAGCTTCTACAAGCTTAGTGGTTCTAGAGATTCTAGACATCGAAGACTTACAACAACCACTAAGAAAAGACCATGGACATCCATGGACCACCATGGACCATGGACTCAAGTTGAGCGCTTCTCAAATCACTGATTGAGCACTTCATTGAGCTTCAGGCATCCCAACGCAAATTCACCCGTCGTCAATCGGGTGATGGAACACGCGTAGCTGAAGGCCTGAAACAGTTGTGGACGGTCCGGTGTGGTTTCCATGATCATGGTCAATAGCTGACCGAAGGAGAACGATAATCATGGAAGGCCTCACAATGACCATCGTGTGGGTCTCATTAAGCTGGATAATAAGGATTGAAGGTCTCACAATAAGCTGGATAAGGATTTGGACAGTGGCGGGTGTGGAGAAGAATAAAGGACTTCCTCCACCAGGTGCGAGACCTCAGACATTCCATGTTTGTTTTGGGGAGACTCTGAGGACATCACCACATCGGTTTTACAATGGATATCGGATTCTTTGGGAGTCCCTCCCCAAATGTCGCATTTCAACTAAAATCATTCAGTGTTGACTCCTCTCCTCACATGCACATGTGGCACAATCAGTTCCGAACCGAAAAAAAAGACAAACAACAAACGCGGACCCTCTGGTTGTTCTCACTCTCGTTTTGTTTTCGTACCCAAATGGCCCTGGCCTCTAAGGGAAGCATCGGACTCATGCGGGCGAGGATCACAAACCTCCAGCCTTGCGGAGGCTCGGACCCAACCCACCAACCCGACCCAGAACGGGTCAGAAAAGGGTGGTTTGCTTCATGTTCCGGGCTGCGTTTTCGAGCGGTTTTTGGGGGTTCGGTGGTCCGGCACGGCAACCCAATGGAGGAAGTTCTTGGGGAGGTTGATCTTGGATATATCCACCAGTAACAGTGGATGATGATGGTGAGTAAGTCCGTAAAGGCCTTTCTCAAAAAAACATGTGATGACTTTTTACCGACTGTAGTACAGATACTGTGCCACACCCTAGGTTGACCCAGATGCGAGTTGTAGCTCCAAACTCCAAACAAGCTCGAAAGGAAAACATGTCTCTTGGAGGTGACCCCTGGCTGGGATGAGAACTCGAAGTTACAATGTAGCAAGCACAACAGGAAACTCATCTCACCCCACCATCGGTTTCGATCCTTGGTCGGTCTCCCATGTGCGGCGAGAGGAGGATCACCAGCAAAGAAACCATGAACCCAAACCATTTGCCACAAGCGGATTCGCCCGGAACTGTTCTTTCCGGACATTCAAATGATCTTGATACCTATGCCGTATGCTCAGTGCTTTGTCTAGATAAAGGTTTCACGGTACGGGTGAAGCATGTGAATCACCTCGAGGGCGGCTTCTTAATCGCACACTCGAAAGTCCTGGAAGTCCTCACCTCATTGATGTGTAGCAGTTCGTCATGCAACACACCAAAGTGGAATAATATACAGATTCTTTTTACAAAATCACAATCCTACAATACCCTACAGCCATGTCCCTCACCGCCCAGGCCAAACTATGGCTTCACCCCCCTCCTTCAGTGGCCACAATGGCATTCAGTACCTCCGTGTGGCGATGGAACGATGGAAACTTGCCAAAAGGATGACGGAGCAAAATGGCAAGTCAAATCTTCTAAGTGTGGAAATGTAATAGATACATGATACATGTATGATACATTGTAATACATTGTACATATATATATATTATATATATTATATACATATGTGTTTTTGAAAGTTGCGTGGTTTGTCACGTTCAGTCTATGGCTGCCTCTGCAGGATGTGCCGTGGGTCAAGACTCCCTAGTCAGTCCTGCCTCCACCCATTCAAGGTTCTGCAACCTCGCGGGCATGTCAAACCCACCATCTAGGTGGAAAACTGCATGATTCGCTGGAAAAACTCCAGAACAACACGACATGTATGCCAGCAATCTTTGTTTGGTCCAAGCACAAGCATCAAAAATGACAACAGCTAGTAGATTGCATCAGGCTTTTCGCAGCTCATTCAAAGCTGTTTTGGGAGTTCGTGTATTTCGTTCAGTTTACCCATCGATGGCCAGCAAGTTGATGATCTCTGCGCCTTCTCATGATGCACTTTTGGCAAAGAGTCCGGCCTCACATCCCCAGATGCTGGACATCCCCCCAAGGTCATTCCACTGTGAGGTCCAACCCGCTTCTGGGTGGCTGGCCCCGCGGACTATGCTGGATCCAGTTTGTCAAGAACGCCAGGTGTCAGACCCAAAGTGAAGGCCAGAACGCCACCTGCCACCAGCCCGCTGAAGACCGCTAAGGTACCTGGCACTGGGGAAAGCAATGCCTCGTTTCACACCCTTTTCAAGGGCTGTGGAGTGATATATTCGCGATGCAGCAAACACCAGCGAGGAGCATCAATCTGCCATCACTGTTTTGCAACACCCTCTGAGAAGCATGGAAGGTCGGGTCCAATCTCTTCGGATGACCAGTCTCTTCTGTAGATGTCCACTCGATTTCAAAGATGAGCCTCCTGTTCTTCTATATCAATGAGGCCCAATTGGTGATGTTCCATTCATAAGGTTGAAAAACTTTTATCTAGATCTTTACATCAAACATCTGACCTTGGCAAGTCAGTGAGAAACGATCCAAAACAATCACCGTTTCCGTCCAGCCTACGACGGCACTCTCCAAGACATTCTCGTGATAAATATGAGCAAAAACGACCTGAGCTGTTTCGATGCAAAGATTCATGAATCCAAAACATGTGCACCCCGGAAATTGAAGAGTCTAGTCTGTGGAGGATGATCGGACCGGATGATCGCCCTTCGGCTTCAGGGTTTTGTTTCTTCCCACCAGAATCACCAGAAAGCATCATTGATCACCATGACATCCCATGTTCGATACACATCGTGACACGAAATGGAGATGAGACGATGAGACACTCTGGCACACGAATCCCATTGAATCAATCCCATTTGAATTGGCCTTCGTTCCACACGTCGTCTGCAGGTCTTCCTCGTCCACCCCGGGCCGAGCCGTCGCCCGGGCCGAGGCGTCGTCGTTGTCACGGCGACGGCGAAGAAACCCGGCAGAGGCGGCCGAAGGGCTCCAGCTCCCAGCCACAGACCGAAGGAGGGGAGGCAAAGAACATTGGCCACCGTCGTGGTGGCGAAGAGAAGGAAAGCAGCTTCGACCTCCAGCAGCCGATCAAAGGATGTGAATGAGTGAATTGAAATGAACATGTCATGCATTTCTTGGTTATTCTTACTTGGGAGCATTGCTAGCTGAGTAGTATCTAATTATATCTAATTACAATGAAAAAGGACCGACACTTTGGGGACTGTGATGGTCAGTCCCATGCGACCAGTGAAGCTAACATGTGACTGAAGCCGAGTGAAGCAGGGACTTGATGATCCACTTCCTACAAAGTAGAGTAGGATAGAGTAGGTCTTTTGCATCCAGCAGGGTGAACAAGACACAATAGTTGTTGTGCAAAAAAAATTGGGTGGCTTTCTCATGCTTGACTCATGTCTGAAACTTCATTGGCCAAGCATGTCGACATGAATCAAGCTCCCCATCAGCCAAACACTCCAATCCCACCCCCATCTGCCCGACGCACTCTCGGTTCATGTGCCCGTCCGAAGCTCCCAAGGTCCGAAGATCCAAAACGAACCGCCACGGAGCTGGCCACCGGTCAGAGCTCGAGGCTCCTGACCGGTTGAAGGTCAATCATCTTGTGGATCATGTCTTTGGTCACATGGCCCACCGAGCTCCTCGGCGACCCAACATCCATCTCTCAACAGCGACCTGACTTCTGATGGGCCGATGGAGCAAGTGAACAAAAAGAACATAAGACCTTGCTGGGGCTTCCTCCAATCTTAGGATATCAATCTGTCTTGCGACTCCTCAAGAGCGGCCAGTTGCGACTGAATTCCCCATCCCTCGGCCCGATCGGGTGCTGTGGTCGGCACCGGTGGGTCCATGCAGTCACCATGCACAGCAGCAACAGCCTCGACATGCACTTCATCCGTATCACGAAACATCACGATATGCTTGGTTGGTCTACAAATGCAAAGCTCAGAAACAAGACATTTTGTTGCAAAGACCCTGGATTTCATGCGCGAACCCTGCCGAAACCATGGAACAAACAGGCCAGAATTAGGGGATGACCAAAATCAACTTTCTCCCCATGTTTTTGGCAAGCCACCAAAGATGTGTGAGCATCTCCAAGAACAGCCCACAGATTTTGTATTTTACTGGAATCACTCATTTAGGTTTTAGGACGATGCATGATATGAGAAATCCCTTTTGCACAGCCAGCAAGGTGGCAAGGTGTCTAGCTCAAGACTCTTTTGCTTGAGCCAAAAACATCCCGTCATTTTCACAGAGATCTCACATCGAAAGTTGTTTTGTTCTCCATACTCAATCTCGGCTCTGAAACTCTCAGTGACCCAAACGCCACCCCGCCCGGTTGTGCCCCCGGACATGGCCAGGCCGGCCGCGCCGAGGGTCTGTGCCAACTCACAGCCGTCCCGTAGAGCATCCTCCTGGGAGATCCCGGTGGATTCCAAGATTTAATACATTGGGTATATAGTATATAGTGTATATTATGTATATTGATACAGTACATATTGATATTTAAATAGGGAGACCTCCCAATTCGACCCCCCCTCTAAGATGAAACACTAGACCATAAAGCCATTGGGCCAGGAGTGGCCAGGGGGCCCCCATATTTAAATACACACCCATTTTTACGAACTAGGACGTTTCTAGGTCCAGTTGCCTTGGTACAAAATGGATCCGGAGATCGGCTCAGAGATATGTGGACCATGCATTCAATTCAGAGGAGACCCGTTTTTCGGGGACATGGCGAAGCTTGAGATTTGCGTATAACCAACCTGTTTGTGGTTCCCTGTTGTGCGACAAACCTCTGGATGATATCCCACAAAATACAGGGTTTGGAGCGTAATGTAATGTTGAATCTTGATTTAAAGTAACCCCCCCAGATAGGATTGCAAAACCTCTTCATATCAAAGGTTCTATTGATCACTAAGAGTCTATACATTATTCTGGTATATAAAACTTGAGGCCGAGGGTAGGTGACGAAAGCTAGCAGGGGTGCATCCGGACTGGTGGGACATCAAGCGGAGTGAGGCAAATGCTCATGAGGTTGTGAACATGTAAGACACACAAACAGCAATGACACAGCCAACCTTAGAATTGAAGTCCCCGATAATTAAGGAAGCGCGGCTGGACTTTGCCACACTGTTCGATGCATCCGATGTGTTCACGAACCTGTGAGCTTGTTGAATCTGTTGCGCTGTATCCCAAAACCTCCACGGAGGAGTTGAACCAGTGTGGATGCCATAAGAGGTGCCCAAGAGGTGTCCCAGAGGCAAAACAAAGCTGCTTGCATGATTTGTTTGGTTTCTTCTATCGATGTCGATGTCATGAACATGTGAGCTTGTTGAATCTGCTGTTGGATCGTCATGTATATGTAATGAGGGACTGAAGAAAAGCAACGCAGCATCATGAGCATCACGGGAAGTCACAAACCAGGCGTATCAGATACACCTGGCTTATGTATGTTTGTTTGAGCATCTTTGTCGAGTGAAGTGTCAGCCATATGCACTGAGATGCCAAAGGAAGCTCAAAGGCACGTGTATCTGATACGCCTGGTTTCTGACTTCCCGTGATGCTCATCATTGAAGCCTTGAACCCTCGCGTAAATTTCATGTTTCATGCCCCCCCTTCCAAACTCAAACAGTGGCCTACTTCACCTGCCACCTAAACATAGCACTATAGCACGTACCGGAAGCGTCCCAGGGGGGAGTTGAACCCGCGGGGGGGGGGGGGCCCCCCCTACACGTGAAGTTTTCACGTGATTCATGATTCTCGAGGCTGCGAGCCCTTGACTTGCTAAAGCAAGAGCAACTCCAGCTAGCTGATGCTAGCTTTCGTGATAAGTTTTTCTTTGAATAGGATATTGTCCCGGTCCGCGGCAGAAGAACAACAACATCGAATTGTTGTGTTCCAACTGGATGGTCTTCCATCTCGTCGCTAGTACTAGGTGCTCCCAAACCTTTGCGAAGCCCTGGATAGCCCACTTCAGGGCCAGTTCCTAGTGCCAGTGAATCCTGGGTGCTTTCCGGCGCTGGGCCTCTTGCAGCAACAATGCCGGCGCCGTGCGGCTCCGCAAAGGTAGCAAGGGGCGGCCTGGTCTGTGAAGAGGAGGAATTTGGGCCAAGGGGAAGCAGGAAGGGTTTGAAAACCAGAAACCCAGGTACCGAAGTAGAAACAGGAACAAAAGGGTTTGGGCATGGCTCTTGTAATGTATCTGGACTTCGTGGGCAGAGTATGGACAGACTAGGTATGGGGATCCATGTCTAATGGGTGAGCATCAAGCTATAGGTGAGCTTGAAATACTTATGTTTGAACATCCTTGAAACAACTGGCTATGGGGATCCAGAATTGACTCCCAACACCACTGGTTATGGGGATCCATTCTGCGGCTCCAGTCGGTGATCAGTGAGGTGCTCTTTTCCTGGTCTGACAAGATGATTCTCACCTCAGACTGCTCAGCCTCAGACTGCTCAACCCTGCAGTCGAGGAGACACAAGAACAACACATTCAAGAATCTGCTTGCATTTGCTTAATAAACCTGCAAAAAATCAAAAGATTTTCCCAGATGGGATTTACCCATAGGGAAAAGACAAATCGTCTTAAGCAAATTCAGGTCGGGGTGTACGATTTGAAAGCTCAAGCCCCGACGAGGGAGCTCAGTTTGAAAAAACACCTACTGTATATGCATGAGTTTTGTGCAAAGGGGTGTAACTGTGTAACGAGGGAGGACCAAAGTTCTCGAAGTCCATAGTCCAAATCAAGTAAGTTTCCAACATTTCCTAAGTAAGCATAAAGTGTCAAGGTTCAAAAGATTGTGTCTAAAGGTGGTCAAGAGGGTGCAAAATCCAAAAAAGGTGCATATCCGAGAATGCATGACACCACTGCCCCGCCGAGAATTCATCAAAGAAAAAAAACAAATAATTGCAAACCCGTGACTCTATATTCACACACACACACTACGTATTACACTAAAGGCTCACTGAAATGGGCCAGTTCTGATTGTTTTCCCTGGTTCAGGCAAATTCTTAGATTGCGGAGAAATCTTTGTTCACACACTATGTGACAAAGCCAGCGGGTTGCAAAAAACTTCCGTTCTCCCACTAGTTGGACTGAGGTGCGAAGATCGGCGAACCTTCTCGCTACAAAAACACAGCCTGAAGCGATTTTAGGAGCTTTCTTCCTAAGACATCAAAAGACTATAGGCCATGGAAGGGCTATCCGGGATCACTGAACCACCAATTTGCTACGGCAGGTGGATGTGGGAACTCAGTCACCGATCTGGGCGCTGTTTCAGAATCCTCCCCGACTTGGGCTCCAAACGAGATGGCATGGATGACATGGCAAACTCCTCTACATGCTGATGATGTGGCAGAACGCCCCGGTTTGATGAGCTGACAAATTTGTATCTGCGTGTGGTTGGAACTGCCGGGGGTTGTGCCATTGCTCCTGAACAAACATATGTTTTTTAAGAGTCAGTGTTAACTCATGTTACAAACTATGACTATGGCGCAGGTTTTAGACATGTTTGATCATGTTGGCAATCGAATTATTGATTTGCCTTCAACAAAAACCTATACTCAACCTCTTAAACATACCAAATCCCAATACATAGCTCTTGCTCAATCCAATTACTGGCAAATTTGCCACAACACAAACATGCACTTCAAGTCCTTCGCTTGGCCCAATTTCCCCACACATGGATCATGAATAGTTTTGCCATGCCGAACTTTGACGCCTAATAGGACCCTATTCCAACCTGATGCTTAGGACAATTGAATCAGCAGGTGCGTTTGGACACATGAAAAAGGATGAAAAAGGTGCTTTGAGCCAATAAGGGTCCTCAAGAGAGTGCAGAATCCATCCTACACTGGAGGCTGCAAGCCCTGCAGGATGCTGGTCGAACAACAATCAGGCGCGGGCAGGTCGTTTCGCACCAGCCAAACATACCTGACCTATACTTGACTGTACACGTGCGCTGAGATGGGCCGGTGTTTACCGGAAGTGAGACGAGTCAAGAAGAGAAACGAGCTGAACGCCCCAAGTCTCTGTGCAGGAGTCCTGCCCTGACCATTTGCATGTCTTGCAGAATAATCTGTTACAAAGCTTACGATAAGGCAAAAACTGTCCATCTTGAAAAGCAGTGCAAGCTCTTACTATGCTGATCACCGATCACCCCTCATGACTGTGCCGCGTGGCAGCGAGCATTAGGCGGGACCCTCCGGCAGCGTATCACCTTCAGCCCTCGAGGCAGAACGAGTCGAAGGAGTTTCAGAATTGGCATCTGATCCCTGCGTCGAGTTCCGAAGGCGATCGTGGCGAGGAACGTCTTTTCTGGATCAACATGATGCGTACATATCGTTTGAAGCATTTCCCACCATTTTTTGGTTGCCCCATGCCCATATCCATCCGACTCGAATGGATTTCTTCAATACAGTTAATGGAGTTGTTACCTGAGAAGAGAGAGAGAGAGAGAGCCTTCCGTGGCTATGGCTATGTGAGTGTACCTTTGATTTTGCAAAGCCCCTTGTTTGGAACCCTATGGAACACAGGATTGACAGCGTATGTGATAGGACAACCATATAAAGCAAACCAAGGTTAGGATTAAAGTGATTACAGTTTGTAAAAGAACAATCGGTATTTATGCAGGCCATACGATGACTGTAAGTGTTCTAAGGCATTTGATTCCATTCCTTCATCCAGCAGGTGTACACAGAGATGTGCAACGTTGTTTCTTTAAGTCAAAACCAATGAAATGCACGTCAACAACATTTATATAAACATATTGTGTTTTAAAACATAACTGAATAGTATAAATAATATATATGTATGATAGTAAATGCATATCTATTCCAAAAGCTCTGAGTCTTCGGGAAGCAACAAATCGCGAACCGCCCGGTGGTGGGTCAGCTCCAAAGACCACGCAGGCGGTCAAGGACTCTACATGGCAGGCCTCGTACAGTCCCTGCAATCATCAGGGATGTCGAAAATGGTTTGGATGAGCGTTTTCCTCAAGAAAAAGATGGTTTTCCTCTCAAGGAACTTTTGAAGGAGCCTTTGTTCAACAGTAAAGTGCTCCTTCTACCTCTTTGACAAACACACACAATACCTCTGAACAAATACAGTAATTACCTGACGCAAACCACCATGTCCAAAAGAAAACTGCAAAGTTTAAACAAAGCTAAAGCAGCTAAACCATGTCTTCTAGACCAGGGCAGGTGTACACCAAACTCTCAGCTAAACCGATCAGATCAGCCCGGACCTCCCATCCATCGGACCAGTCGTCATCATCTGATCCAATGGCGAAGATGGAATCTCCCAAGTTCGCCTTCAAAGCGAATGGAAGCAAAGACGTGAAGATTCTATTTTGCCCGAGAAAGACCAGGTGGATCGCATCACAAACAACTAAAGCTGTGAAGTTACTTGTGTTTAAACGATCTTCGGACAATGCCCCTTTTTGCTGTTAAAAACTTGAGATAAAAAGTTGGTAGTCAGAACACCATGTGCTATATGTCATATGATGTCATATTATGCATTGAAACGGTGCCGTTTGGATCATAGATGATTGTGGTCGCCTAGTACTGTAGTAGTTCAATTGAGACACACAAACACACACGTACATGTTGAGACACGCAAACCGCATCATTCATACGGCCAGCTGAAGTGCCATACAACTGAAATGCACAGCAGGCTGAGAAATGCCATTCAACCAACGAGAGAAACTTAGTCATCCGCTCAAATGCCTCGTCCTCCTCCTGCTTCGATGCGTTGGCATCTTTGGCTTTCCAAGACTGGCCCTTCTGCCGGATGTCATGTGCCAAGCTCTTCATGTTGGAAGAGACCTGAGAAGCAAAACGGTTCCCAACTGGCGGAGTGACGGGGCTCAGAGCGAGTCCAAACTCTGCTCCGTGGTAGGTGGCCATTCTGTTCATGTCGCCCATCGGTTCTATATCGAGGGTCCGAGGGTCCTGCAAATTGAAGACCCCGACTTCTAAACCTCAGAAAAAAATGACAACTAGTTACAGTACTGTACCTCAAAGAAATCCAAAGAACCCCTGACAGAGACAAGCATGTACCAGGGTGCCTCAACAAGCTAAATGAAGGACTGCAACTATTAAAACCAACATAAACCAGCTGATGCATCAAGAATGCACTGCCACCCATGGCACCTCCCGGCCCGACTCTTGGCACCTCTCGGCTCTTCTTGGCAATGCTTCCCTTCAGTTTTCCCCCCAGCTTCTTCACGCGCTCCACAGCTTCATGCTCCCGCTGTTCCGTCTCCAGATGAACCACGTTCGCGCAGGTGGAAGGCTGAAGCCACCAGGGATCTGCCTGCGTCGGGCCCGCGATCCCGTTGGGGGGGCCGCGGCCCCCAATCGGGGTGTCCCGGCAGGGGGTGGGAGCCATAGCAGTCTGGGCTTCATTGCAGCCCTAAACCAGGTGCAAAGAGTTGGTTTGTCCTACGTAGGCCACCAAACTGAAGCCCTGTTGGGCTTGATCAAAGTGTGGACTCCTGGGAGCCAATCTCCGATTCATCGATGCAGTGACACATCCATTGTCCGTTGAGATCAACGATGTTGTGGTGTAGTATGTAGAATTGCGCGAGTAACAATGTTGAGATACTTTTTCACACATAAGGCGCCAATGGGAAACCAAAGCGCGTCGTGTGGTGCAGGGGATCTGCTGGATTCGAGCGCACCTTAGAGTACATCCCGCCGAAGAGGGTGAGAGAGACTGTCACCTCACCAAATAAAGACAATCAGCCCCGCAACCAAAACCATACCCTATATTCCAGTCAAAACTAACCAACTGTGTAGCCACCAGCCGCAAGCGGGTCTTCCAATTCAACATAGAACGGACGCGACATGCAAATCTAGCCGATACGGAGTGAGTAATATCCACTTGTAACCCACAAAACAAAAGCACACAACTCCATACAAAATCAAACGTCGCATCCCCCCCAACCACCCAAGAATCATAAGCATCCCAACACCTCAAAGGCAACTTGACTTCGACTTAAGACATCAACCAAAAGTCTCGCCTTGCAACACCGAATCCCCATTCGACACGTGACGTCCCGTCGCGCCTTCTCCTCCTGCAGCCGGCTCCGCAGCCCATCCCCGGCCTTCCGGAAGGCCGCCTTCCTCGGGGACCACCGAAGGGGTCGGGTCACTGAGGGGAACGGCGAACGGAAGGTCGAAACGGCGAAGGCGAAGGGAGAATGAACGCTTGGAGGCGGCATTGATCTTTTGCAAGCAGATCTGAGTAAGTGGTAGATGGGTGGGCGATATCGAAGTTTCAAGGTGCATCTTGTGCTTCAAAAGAGGTCCTCCTTTTGTGTGACTCGTCTCCCTAAACAAGACATGACCAACCAAACAAACGGCCGGAAGAGTTTAGCATTCTGGGGCTAGCTTCACTTTGTTGAAGCTGCTGTCTTTGGGATCTTTGGGATCCTCCTCTTGCTTGCTTTCTTCTGCTTCAGATTGACCTCGCCACACCTGCGCGAAAGGGAGGCTCCGGCCGGTGTTGGTTTGGTGTGTTTCTCCAGGTGACATCTTGATTGGAAGTAAACTGCTACGACCCAAAGTCTGAACAAGTATTAAATTGTTAAATTACGTTCTTCTGTCTTTCAGTAACTCAAAGCCTGACCTACAGTAATCCCGAGTACCTATTCAAAAAAAACACACCCCTATTAAAAAAAATGTTAGACACCTAAAAATAGAGTTGATATTTGTTCGTAAATAAAACCGCTACTAAACTACCAACATGGTCGATTTTGGTGTAGTTTTTTAACATTAATTTGGTTCTAAAAAGGACCCTAAATATCCCTAAATGCCCACCTCTGTCCACCGCGCAGGTTTACCTCCCCCCAACGGCACGGACTCACGTGACATCACCTTTCGAAAGCTTTAGTTGTCAGTCCGATGAAGAATCAGTATAATACTATTAAAGCTATTTATCAAGGGAAAAGGAAGACCTTTCGATCTGGAGGCTTTTTCAATTTTAGCGCAGGATTGCCTTTAACAGCCCTCTCGTAGCACAGGATCGCCTTTAAAAGTCCTCTCGTAGCACAGGCTTGCCTTTACGAGCCCTCTCGTAGCACAGGCCTGCCTTCACGAGCCCTCTCGCAGCACAGGATTGCCTTTAAAAGCCCTCTCGTAGCACAGGATTTGCCTTTAAAAGCCCTTTCGTAGCACAGGCTTGCGTTTAAAAGCGCCCTCGTAGCACAAGCTTGCCTTTAAAAGCCCTCTCGTAGCACTCGTAACACAAGCTTGCCTTTAAAAGCCCTCTCGTGGCACAGGATTGCCTTTAAGAGCCCTCTCGTAGCGCAGGATTGCCTTTAAAAGTGCCCTCATAGCACAGGATTGCCTTTAAAAGCATTCTCGTAGCACAGGATTGCCTTTAAAAGCCCTCTCGTAGCACAGGCTTGCCTTAAAAGCGCCCTCATAGCACAGGCTCCCGGACCAAGAAATTGGGCATACGTTTGTTTTGTATTTTAATATATTTATTTTTTTATTTTTATTTTCCTCTTTTTCCGCTTTACTATTTGAAGTCTCTCGCCCCGGGGCCTGCTCACAAACCAGGGCCGGAGCCACCGTAGGAAACGTATCCAAAAGGGCTCTCGTAGTGCCCGCCTCTGTCCCTGGCGGTCGCCGCTTCTCGGACTTTCTCTGCGGCGAAATTCCTTGGAGGAACTTTTTTTGCTTGCTTCTTTTGCTTTTTCTCCTTCTTCTTGAACGTCTTGAGGTATTGCTTGTACTCCTCTGCGCTCACCTCTTTGGTTCCGCCGTTGCCCGCGCCGTCGGAATTCTGCATGGCAGCGGCGGGGCTGAGGAATCGCAAGACGCAGCTGGGGATCTGTTTTCAGCTCCACAAGGCGGCATTCCGCATCGGCGTCCCAATCATCCCAGTTAGTGTCACTGGGAACTGGTGGAGGGGGCTTGCGCTTGGGGAACCTGCGACGTCTGTGTGAGTCGCAGGACGAGTTTAGTAAAGGATTGTTAAATATAATAGATAATATTATACTTAATATGCATAACTTTCCTGGGTGACTTTTCAGTTTTGATCCTCCCACTGACCCTATTTTGGACAACCCCGATTTCAGGGACTCCCTATTTAAAAAAGCACACCCGAGTTGTTCTTTTTTGGTAAGGGGGAGCCCGGTTTTTTAAATCGATTTAATAGGCGGAAGGGATTAGTAGAGGAACCTTCTTCTACTCATCCATATTATCATCTCTGACTCTGTGACCAACCTCCATGTTATGCCAACATTGGTGAACTGCAGCATCGCAGCACCTGGCGGATGTCGTTGACACTGAGGCGGACCTGCAAAGAAAGGTCTGAGACTGGATGTTTTCTCGCTGTTGAAACTACAACATCCATTCATTGATATTCATTGAACCAATGGAGCACATCCATTTCTCCATGTTTCGTCCAAAAACAGGTGATTCTTCGCCGAAAAACATGTTTTTCTCTGGCCTCGTTCATGACTTCCTGCCGGAGCTCCGACACGTCCTTCGCGGTCATCGCCAGGTTCTGCCGTACGGCGTGCAGCGCACTGGACTCCTGCAGCGCGTGATGCGAACGGCTCATCTCCGCTGGTGCCGAGTCTTCGCTTCCAAGCCAAGCCATTTGGCATCCATTTGCGTACACCCCGGACCTTCGACGTTGCATGAAAATTGATAGCTTATTGTCAAACATGCCCTTCGTTTGGTTGCTTTGCAAAGGTTGCCTTTTTGATCCTTTTTGTTGGGGAATGTCAGGAAAAGTTGCCGTTTCCAAATTTACTTTGATTTGACATCAAACATTGACATGTAAGAAATGCTTCAAAGACCAAACTGATTGCCATGCAGAAAAATAGCATACTGCATACTGCATACTCAAGAAAATCCCGATGTGAATAGCTCTGAAAACTCACTTTGATGCCGATGTCAGTCCTTTTCTTTCTCCTTCTCTTTCTCATTCTCTTTTGCCTTGTCATCTTCCTCGCAGGGGTCAATGTGTTCAAATCACCTACTGCTCTTCGTACCTCAGAAAATGGGACGTGACACTAAAATATCAGGTACGACTGGGGCTCCATTTTCTGAGGAACGAATTCCGGGTCAATCAATGTCCTATACAACATCTGAGACCATACATATTATAGTAAAGCCGGAATATATCAAATGCGGCAGGTCTAGAACTATAAATCCATGAAGAATTGTGCCAGCCTCTACAGTACAGTCACTTGACATGCCTGCGAAGGGGGATAGTCTAGCAAGTCTAGCAGCCAGCTTGTCATCCGCTTGTCTGGCTGGCAGTATCCACGTCGTTGACAACCTTGCCATCCACTCTCACCTCTTTCAATTACATGTCCCCTGGATGGGCTGCAGCTCACCTAGCTGCATGGTGGGCATGGCAAGCCGGCTCGGAATGGTGCAACGGAATGGATCCGAAGTCTCCCACCTTCCAATGGTGCACTAAGATTCCTGCAATTCCTCCTCAACCAAAAAAAAAGACTCAGGCCTCCACCCCACAGACCACCCACTCGCCGAAGCGCGCCCCCCTCCCCGAAGCCCCCCCCCCCGGCCGCCGTTCGAACACGCCTCTGCACGGGGGCTCTCGTCCCGCTTCGCACCGAAGCTGCGCAGCTTGGCACCGAAGGCACTGCGCCAGCCACGGGTCTGCTCCTAGGCGCCCGTAGACACCATGGCTGCACCCGCGCCCACCCGCATGGCGCATGGTGGGAAGGGTTCGGAATGGATGGTTAGGTTGGAAATGGTTGGAAGGTCACCGACATGTCTTCACATCCTTCGAGTGCTCGTGGGGGGCAAGTCGAAATCCGTGGCCCTTCGCGAATTCCACTGCCCGTGGGTCACCTGAAGCTAGTCACCTGAAGCTAGGCTTCGAAACCATTTGATCCATCAGCCACCAGGTTCCACCCTTCAAATTCGACGATGCCCCCCACAGTCAGTCTCTCATCGTCTCCTCCAAATCCTGCTTGGTGAGCTGCATCCCTTCTCGTACACCTCCCGCAATGTCACGCATATCGTCCTTGACCTGCTTGGCTTCCTCCACAATGGCCTCCCCGACAACCGGCAGGAGAACCAGTGAAGGAGAAATCCAGGAGAACTGGTGGAACCTTGTGGAACTGGTGATTGGCGGTGTCTATGTGTGACATCAAGGTTTCCTGGCATGTAGGGAAAAACACAACACATTGTGTACCTAATGAGATCATGAAGTAGTGTGTCCTTGCTGAGAGTGATTTAGGCGATACTCTTCAGTATCGGCGCTCCTGTTCAGAGACAACTGTCACTGTTTAGGATGGTCACATGTCACATGTCGCCCAGAGATGTCCACCCTCTGTGGCCGGCTCAGTCGTGAAAACAATTGGTCACAAAGGGAGGTTCCTGAGTGGGTCGCCCTGAGGTATCCTGAGTTTAGCCAGGAGACAAGCAAGGCCACAGGGCCACGAACGGCGTGGTGGAGCGAGCTGCTGTTGCGATGGTTCAGCATTCCAGTGACGTTTTCTTGTGCATCCAACCTCACAACCTGTCTCTTCAAATCTCCCCCAACCTCTTATTAGGAACTCTCCATTAAGCCGCGCCTGGCGTGCCTTGTTGAGAAAGGGGCTCGCTTTCTTTTTCAATGAGGATGCCTTGACGAACCAAGATGACCGGTCGCTTCTTTACATTTATGAAGCTGCGTGATGCAATATACAAACCATCTTCCTAGGTCTTGAAACCCAGAAATCCCTACTTAGAGAGATCATGCCCTTAGGCCATAAGGGTCAACAAAAGAAAGATCCAGAACACATCAAAGCATAGGTCATGTGAATGACCAAGAGAGCAATCCCCCTACATCATAGTCATAAACTCTATCATAAAACTCTATCATAAGACTCATATATTATATGATATTCAAGTAAATTAATTGACTTCTGTTCCTGTGACATCCCGAGTACCAAAAGGACGCCATCCGGACGACGCACGTTTCCGGCTGGTTTTTCCCAGCGACGGAGCCCAGCAGCGCGCCGAAGCGACTGTGGCCTCGCTCCTCCCTGGCACCGTGTGAGACCGGAGTGGTGACACACGGTGAGGTGCTGAATCTCTTAGAAATAAGTTACAGAAGGTCAGTATGGTGGAAGATGGTCAAGTGTACAGTATTCATTTGTTCTTCTTTTGCGGTGGGCACCTATTGGAGTCCAGCCGTTCCAGCCTGTGGGTGCGAAGGAATAGCGAGGGATCGCTGAAGACTCATTCATTTCATGCCTGGACACCCTTTTGAAAACACACATTCACCAAAAGGCGATAAACTTTGGAGATGAACACCGACGGTTCTCTAAAGTGTGAGACGTTCAGGACGTTTCATCCCAACGAAAATCCTGAGATCTGTCAATTTAAGGAATCTTCAAACGTATAACCTTTAAAGGATGTTGGTCATTTCTGTTTACCAAACAAATAATGATCACCTTATGTTAAACCTTTCATTGATGAGCGGAAAAAACAAAAAACATGTTTCTATCGATATGAAATGCTTAGAACATCTTCGAAACCCACTATCTTGAATCAATACCCCAACCATCCCCAACCCTTATTTGAGTCTAAAAAAAGAAAAACACGTGGCAAGACCCCCCAAACAAAGACCACAACAAACGTGGCGAGTTGTTCAACTGGCGGAGCCCCTCCAAGCGTGTCCAGCTCCACTGCTCCGCGGAGACGTCCGGCTCAACGGTCTCGCCAGCCGCCGTCTCGGGGGGTTCGGAGCGTGTCTACACGGTCCGAGGTCCAAAGAGGTCTGTCGACACCCAACCTTCATAGAACAGAAATGAACAGAAGGCCTCTAATTTTTGTTCTTGGTCTCTCGGCTCTGTGTAGCCCACAATTTGCAATCAAGTCCATCGTTTTTGCGTGTGTGCGTGGAGCGAGAGAGAGAGAGAGGGATAAAAAAAGAAAAGGAAGGTGGCATCAACAGCATTTTACGCGAGTATGAAGAGTATTTTTGGAAGAATGCAAACCACCCAATGCCAATCAGGGATGATCTACACTACACTCCTCACTTTGTGTGTGTGTGTTTGTGTGCAAATTTGCTTTCTCTTTGTATGCACATGGGCCGGGTGTACATTCGTTCAGTTTCATTGGGATACAAAATCTCATCATACATCACATGCACCAAATACTGGGTTCATACATAAGGGAAAGGTGTGGAGCGTATCTGTGGATGGCAACTGTTGCTTGCGGCTCAAACGGCTGACCCACGTGGGGCCCGTAATAAACGCCCAATGAGGAATATGACAAACATATCCGTCCGACTATGTTTATGCCAACGATGCTAACCGGGACCCTGCGCCAATACCACCATTTTGGAGGTCTTTCAGGTTAGGGACTATGCGCGGAGCATCTGGCTTAGCGTCGTTGGCAGCAACCGTGCATCTTGGAGTTGGGGTGGTGGAGGGTGGGCTGGGTGTGTAATGTCCATATTTCTGCAGACGTTTTTCATATGCAGCACGCAATCGAACTTTGCCTTGCCTTTGGTGTGGTTCTATTGTTTCTGTTGAGCCGTGGGACCCCTTTCGGACTTTTGTTTCCAACACCGTTACATACTGTTGACCGAGGGCCATTGAACTGGGAAGGGTTAGCAAGTTGCATTTCCCTAAATGCCACCTCAAGTGCCTTTCCCCAAAGAAGCTAAAAACATCTTCAAACCTGCTGTTTTTGCAATTTTTGAAGTGACGTGTTCAAGTGATGCGTACAAATTGCGCGGGGCCCCGGTTAGCGTAATGCCTTGTCTTTCCTGGTTGAAAGTTGAAAATGCGAAGTCAAGACTGCTGTTAGAGTGGCTACGATACAATTACCCCAAGCCTTGTATCTTTTGCAAAGCAACCGCCGTAAGCATTTACTGGATAAACACTTGCATGCTGAGTACGCGACCGGATACCCACCAGACGAGCCTGGAGCATCAAAGCAAACAAACAACTCATGATATCTCGTGATTCCTGAGGCCTCACCATTGGCCGTGCAAAGCACATTGCCCCTATAACCCTTGGGTGACACTATAACAATTGCATGTGTTGCTTGTGATAGGTAGTGGCATAGGACGACAAAAAGGAATGGGGAGCAGTGTCCATAGACTGTTTAAAGACCCCGATATGCTCAGTGAGTTCTGCTATCATCTGCACATCCCCACACATCTGCTGGGGCCTGCGGGCTCTCCATCCTGTGGCGGCACCTGTGACAGTCAAATTGATCAAATCAAGTGGGACTGAAGGGCGCCCAACGCAAGCGGCACAAGCGGCGCAAGCGGGTGTGCGAAAATCAGGCAGTTCATAAAACATAGAAACTGGTCAGCAATTCCAACGGTTTCTATCATTGAAAGCTAACAATTGTTTGTGATGGAACAACTCCGCAACTAACAAGGAACAACACTTTGTTTTGTTCTTCGCCATCGGCATCTAATTTCCATATCCATCTCCCCACAGTCTGCCTCGGAGGATGCCATGCTGCACAAGGATTGGATGCTCTGGGGCGTTGACCAAGCTTTGTGGCTTTGGAGTTCATGGATTGGTGGGCTTGATAGGCTAAAGCAGCAACTGGATTGATCTCTCGTCATGGTGGCTTTTTCAAAAAGGCTTGACTGCGTGTGCTTCCGGTGCCTTTGTGGCATAGATCAGGTGGCATCATTAAGTGGGTAAATTGATGTGTTGCACGAGCTAGAACAGCTGCAATGGGCAAACGCTTGATCCATCATGATCCATCAACCTTGATTCATCTAGCAAGCAAACACATTCTCGACTCTGCCATATTCTAGAATCATCTAGAATCTATAGAATCATATTCTCACGAACAACTTGACTACAGCACACAAGGGTGGAAGGCAGAACTACCACAATCTGGAGAGCAAAACACGTCCAAGGATGCAAAGGAAGTGGAAAACGCCTCATGTGCAAAAGGATGCAAAAGGAAGGTAGTCTTCCAAGGGGCCATTGTCCACGTTCGTAATTGTTGGATAAAGGCGATCGAGGGATTTTCTAAACTTACTATATATATATATATAGACGACCCAAACTGACGAAGGAGAACGGACTCTTTCGCGCACTGCAGGCAGTCCGCAAGCGCGCCCGAGAGTTCCTCGCTCAACTCAGTGTGGAGCCGTAGCCTGAGGGCAGGGCCATCCCATCCACCAGGTTTCACTCTTGGGGGCGGTGGAAGCCCAGCCCTGATAAGGGACAAATACAACTGGTGGCTCCCCGAAAAGCCCAGGGCACAGCAACCAGGCGACCCACTTTCCTGATGACGCCAGGTATTTGAAGAGGGGTAGACCCGGATTTTGTTGAAATACTCCCCTATCTGAGAACCGCACCACTTCGGGGTAGACTATGGCAAACTCCCCTCAACAAGCATTCAATATCAAACAAAACAAACGGTCGACTTAGACACGACATGAAGCGACAAAACAAAGTGGTCAAAATGTGGAAATGATGTTTGCTTCCGACCAATGCGCCAAAGAAGGGCTCAATATCGGCTGAAGAAACAAGTACACTGTACACGTCATCATGTTCTTCTTCTTCTTCTTCTTGCAGCATAGTATGCTGATGTATGCTGCAAACCGTTTGGCCAACACACAAACCGATTGAGCCTACATAGCCTATCAAAACACTCCAGGTCAAGATGGTGCAAAACCCAAGCACCTGAAAATCGTCTCTGCCTGGGCAAGAGAGGGTAAGGTGGGCTGGGCAAACCCGAATGGTGCAGGAACATGAGCAACCGGAAACCAAATATAACAAAACCATGTATTCAAACAATCAAAGCTGGCTCTCGTGATACTGCTTTCCTTAACATGCAGCTATTAGCTAGGGCGACCATGCAAATCGGACCCACCGGCTATGAGAGGCTTCTTCAATCGGGAGAATCCAACGCTACTTAGGCTGTCATTGAGCTGAGTTTGTCTTTACTAGGAACAAGAAGCTACTAGGGGCTCCTGGCATCGCTACTAGGAGCAAGGACGCTACTAGGGGCTCCTGGCCTTACTACATCTTACTACTAGGAGCAAGAAGCTACTATAGTACCAAAGTGCGCGGTTTGTTGAAGACCGCAGTGTGCCGGGATCCCTGGACCCTTCCGTCGCTGGCTGCTGTTCAGCCCAGTCTGTTTGGTCGAGGTTTCGGGCTTCCGAAACGACCAGTCTGACTGATTGCCGTGCGCGCTGATCCACATAAGGTTCGGGCGATTCCAAGGCCGCACTTTCGGCTTGCAGCATCATCACCTGGAACAAGGAGACATGACTAGAGACACGATCAGCAAAGAGTTGGGGACCGGGCAAATTCAAACCTCTAAAGCAACAAGTCTTCTTGTTCGGCACTTACCAGATTTTAGATGTCTTTTCTCTCTGATTATGTCTGTTAATTGTGATATCCAACATCTGGTGTCCTCGCCATCCCGCAATCTTCACCTTGTCGACGCTAAAACGGGTCGACTGCGGCCTCGCGTTGCTTTTGTACCCGCTGCCGCTGAATGGACCAGGCCTTAGCGTGGCCGTCTGTGAACGAGAGGACTCGTTGGGTCTTCGCGCTGCGTCTTTGAGCGTGCACGTAGCAGGCCGAAAGAATGACTTCACGTGAGAATCACCATGTCTCAGGATTGTCTCAGGTTGAGATCCTTGTCTCGATGTCTGCGAAGTCAGGCGAATTGCCCGGTTGCCGAGCACTGTGCTTGGGATACACCGGTGCTTCACAGCACATGGGAAGTAGGGCATGATTGGACCATGTTCATGCGACAGGGACCAAACCCAGTAAACTAAGCTCTGCGACGCTATAGATAAATCCCAACGCCACGAACAGGGCTGTAGCGGAAAGGACCTGTGCGGAGCCCGGTGGAAAAGGGGCTCCGGAACAAGCCTGCCAGAGCTGTCCGTCTAACCGGTAGACATGGGATGGGCCACAAATTCAACACGTATACTTATACTATACAAAAACATATTTTGGGAAGCAAGACCCTACCCAAAAGCATGGCAGGTTTACCAGGTATGAGACATTTGCCGGAGTACTGCGGTGACGTGGCGTAGGTTTTGTTGGGATGTCATGAACTGTACAAGAACAAACAATCAAACAGAAGTTCAAAGTGTAAACAGTGTAAATCAAAAAATATCGATTTCTTGTTGACATTCCGAGGAGAGACTGGCATTGTCATGAGACAATCCCATACATTTACCAGCAAAGCATGTTTAGGCCGGATCCTTTCATCATCTTTCATCCAATCAGGTCAGATTCACGAAGGCCCAATGAGGCACGTTGTTCATCACCTAGAGCTGCGATTGGAGAGACTTGGATACGGTGGATCCGTGCTGTGTTTCACAGCACGTGAGTCCTGTAACTACTGTTTACTCTAGGCTCGACCGTAGGCATTCATGATTCAACACCAGCTCTGAGTAAAGCAACAACTGCCAGCACTCCAACAGGGTGCGATGTAGGTCGCACCACGGTCGCTTGTTTCAATGCAATGTCGGCGGCCCGATGACTTCATGCCCCTGGATACCTCAATATAGCCCGGTGTCCAGCATCTTTTTCGCAACGCGACTCTCTTCTGCCAAGCGAAGCCAAACATCATCTGAGCTGACCCAGAACAAATATAGTTACAGTAAAACAAAAGCCTTCGGCCACGGGGTGAACCCTGATATTGAACGGACGAAGGATCCGAAGGCTCTCTGTGTCAGTTCGTTTACGTCCCCTGCGGAGGATCTTCCTGTGCCGTTCCAAAGCGCCTTGAAGCTCGCCGCAGTGCCCACTGGGCTGGACCCGATGCGCACCTAGGATTTGGGGAGACAACGGAGACGGAGACTGGCACTGTTTCTTTTTCGGATGCTGGGTTTAGGGTGCTTTTGCAGCCGCAAATTTGGGACCTGCAACAGCTGGGAGCGGCTGGGAGGAACTAGTAGGTGGTTTCATCCGCTTTGTTTGGACAGCAAAAGTCGATGAAACTCGGAACGTTTTGGTCCACAGGCTTGGTGCAGGGTCGCCCCTTCCTTGCACCAGGTTCAAGGCATCAACATGAACTCGGAGCCTCTTCAGCAAAGCTCTCCGGGGCTAGCTTGGGCTCTCCGGGGCTGGTGATCTCACATGTATATCGAACTCCTCGAGCTGTTTACCATGGCCATAGACCAGGAGTCAAGCTGTTCAAAAGAAGCCATGCTATGCCGCTGTGCCTGCTTATCACACTTATATACAATATATATATATATACTTATTAATCCCCTTGAAAAATGCCGGAACCCTTCCATGTCTGCAAACACACTCTCTGGCTGTGGAAAAAGGGGGCGACTCCACCTGACTCCGACTCGTTCCGTGCGGCCCCCGGCCAGGTCGTAGATCCACCAGAGTCCCAGACCGCCCGCCGTCAAGAGCTGGCCGGGTGCGGTTCCGCACGCGGTGCGGGTCCGAACGGCCGAACGCAAACGTTCCAAGAGGTGAAACCAAAGGGCCGAACACCGGGCACGGCACGGAATACCGTGATGAAGTAAAACATGGTCATGAACAAGTTAAACAAAACAAGAACATGAACTGTTTAACTGTTGTATTGTTGTATGAAAGGTTTATGAACTGGTTTATGAGCTTCTAGATAAGGACATCCTGATGAGTGTTGGTTCTGGTCTCGATGTGCACTTAGCAAAACAGCGTAAGCTGTTTATTGTTGACAACAACATGTGTTAGTGGGCAGAAAGACATCAGAATTATCACATACAGTATCTAGCCAGTCCACTTCAGAAAGATGCAAGAACAGTAGGGCCCACATGCCTCCAAACACAAGAACCAAAGACCAGTCAGTTTCGCCTTGAACAATCCGTAAGGGAAGAAGTAGCCCAAGTAGAGCTGATCCAGACCTCAAGACATCTGCAACACTGGAGATGGTTGAGCTTTCAGACTGATCTGGCCACACGGAACTTCCTCCATCAGCACTGCGATTCCTGCACTCTTGTCTGGGCTCTCCGAACCTAAGAATCCTCCAAACATTGAAATGAGGAACCTGGCAGCTTCCAATCAAGGCAATTGAAGTTCCAACACTATGCCAAACATGCCTGGTAGGCTGTCTCAAACTGTTTTGGTCTGTCCTAGTTACCTAGTGCAATACCTATGCAATGCTCCCCAATGTAGACTGTTGATCAACAACTCCCTCCATTTGCATATGGGGGTGTTCTTCATCCAAAGTCTACATCTCCATACTAAGCCCTTGGGCCATCTCCAACAACTTCATCCAACGACCGTCAATCCAAACTGCCCGGGCGCGGACGCGATCTGCTGAGACTTCCGTGGTGTCTCACAATTGGGATCTGCCCAAGCCTGAGGACTCGGTCGGGAGATCTGCCAAGAACCAGGCCGACCGCAAGTTCTTCAAGGTGTGATTGGACACGGTGCCCAAGCTGCCCAGTTGATGTCAATTTCCAGTCCAACAGTTGGCAAGGACCAGCTGTCACAGCTGCTCTTTCCAGCCTAAAAGTATTTATAGGTCCCAAACACCTGAAAAAGGTGTCCCAAACACCTGAAGCACACCGTGTCAGCACAGGTGTCAGCCGTGTCAGCATGGTGGGATCGCTTCAGGGATCGCTTCACTGCAAGAAGCGCAGGAGTTGACTGTATCCATTTGTCTAATCCATTCTAATCCCAACAAAGCCTCCAGGATCCTCTCAAACCTAAAATATCAAGCGCATGTTTCACTCCAACATACACAGGGAATCGCCGGTTCAATCCGGTTCATAGAGCTACAGTACTCGCAAGGGAGTGGAACATGAGAACAATGTACCGTCTTGAACTGCGGAAACCAAAACACTTCACCCATTGAAGAACCACGTCCGTGAGTGGCTCCCGCGAGTGGACGCGCGTTGTCGACGGCAGCTGTTTTCAGCTCATCGACCGAACTCTGCACATCTCTGCAGCACGGGCGAGACATCGTGGCACCTCTTTGAGGGCACCACCGCGTCGCTCAGCATGGCCCGTCGGTTGCAGCGGCACACGTCGGTGGGTGTCGGATCACGGCGGTCGACGGTGTTTGGGTCGTCCGACATCAGGGGGGATGCCTCCAAAAGGGTTCGGAGACTTTCTTGGTCACAGGGTCACAGGGTCAGGGGGTTCAGGAACTAGCACCAGCCAGGGGAGGTTGAACTGCTATGTCCTTCTTTTGAAGAGTAATCCATCTCAGGGGCGGTTCACCAGTGACACGGCTCAATGCAAAAGGCAGCTGAAGTCTCAGTGTCGTGTCATCATCGCACATCCTGACTGCGCAACAAAACACAGGACACAGATCAACTTGCAGGATTGTTTCAACAATGGCTAGAAGAGACAACTGAGAAAACACATGAAAACACCATGACGACAGTGATGATCGTAGTTTCAACTACTGTATAGCTGGCATCACTCATCCTAGGCGATATTTCATGTTCATGGGTCTTCAAATGGTCTTATATGGTCTTAAGGTCGGATGAATCCTTTCAGGATGTCCCATCTTCTCACCTGTTTGGGTCGCTGGGCTCACCATCCTCACCAGGTCACCTCCTTCGGGGCCGAACACGCGTAACGCTGAAGTGAAGCTGAGAATCTCTCCCAGCAAAAGACCAACCTCCAGAATTCCATCGAACGAACCCAAGCGATGGCTGTTCTGCACTGACATCTGAATCTGAGACCCCGCCACTTCCACCGGACCACGGTAGGAATGTTCCCACAAGTTGCCGTCAAGGAATGGGTCATAGGCCTCATCTTCTTCGATTGAAAGCATTTCTTCTTCCTCGATATAGATGCAAAACTCACCATCTTGCGTGAATGATGCAGTTACAGCAGCCCATATATCCGGATCAAATGATTCCATATTGTACTCAAACGTGCCCAAGGGCGCATGTGAAAGAACAAGCGTAAGCTGGTCTCCATCTACAACTCCACGATCGCCCAATACACAATGATCCAGCAAAACATCATTGCCCGAGATCAATCGCATGGCAGAACATGGTGCTGCCAGCTGCTGGCTTTGAATGGCGAAAAGCTCTTGAAGCCTTTTCTTCAGCACTCGCACTGTATCAGTCGCTCCAAAGCTCAGTAAAGTCTCTTCTCCATTGGTGGTCAGAATTCGAAGCGTCCCACTCTCGGGAAGGCTGGCAAACTCATTGTCCATCAGAACAACACGGCGATAGAAGGAAGTGCTTTCAAGACGTGCTTATTGGATGAATATTGGTTAACATGGATGCCTAGACTGTATTCCTGACTCGGGCCTTGCAATGGCTTCAAATGAACATGTCAAGGGGTGCAGCCACGTCAAGGGGTGTAAATACTCCGTGGCTGGGCAAATACTCCGACCACATTTCGATCACCAAATACCACATTTTACCACCAAACAACACGGTCAAGCACCGAGACTTCTACTCGGTCAAGCACCGAGAATTGCTCTCCCCGCGAAGGGGGGCCTTTTTTTACAGGAACGGGCGTTACTTCTCGCTTACCAGGAACGGGCAAATGGGTCCAACATGCTGAGTGAATTAAAAGGGTTAAAGATACTCACATGGCTCTGCTACTCCTGGTGAAAGACATTCTGCACCCCAAGGAATGGACTAAAAAAAAGATGTTTGGTGTGTTTGGGTGAATCCAAATATGATCCAAATGGTGCAGGAGAAATCCATGAACTATCATGCACAGTAATACCTGTATTTTGTGACCATGGGCAGGCATGAAGACCATCAGGTTCTGGCTCGGTTCTGATCCGTAAAGGCCATAAGGAGAACATTGTTGTAGCTGATAGCCCTTCTGGATTCCTTGGAAGGCAGTGGGATCGACTAGGCTCTTCTGTGATGACAAACCCATTGCAGGAACCTGCTGGGCGGCCGTGGACAACAAAGCAGCACCGTGGCACCTCCTCACAGTGGCAGAACTTCAAGGATGCATCCACCTGAATCTAGTTCACAACACGCTGTCACGGACCCTAGGTCATCGCGGTTATCCATGGGATAAGCCAGCTTATATATACATATGTACATATAGCACCTTGATCTCACGAGATGTGACATGAATGAGGCCTGAAACAGTCCACGATGGGACTCTGGAGGGTCTGCGCAGCCAACCCTTTACCAACACGGTATAGTGTGTATATATATATATATATATCACGTCATATCTGTTTAAATCATATTTTTTGTATATATATAGTTGATTATAGTTATATATACATAAATCAATGCACACCAGCTACTTCAAAGTGACATTCTTGGAGTTCCATCCAGCGACCCTTTACAGGCTTGTTTGTGACCTCACACGAAACGGTCACGAACAGTCATTTTGAAGAAACAGGCCACGTAAGCAATATTAAAGCAACGAAGATTGATGGGTTCAAATTCCATCCTTCGACCGAGATCCTATGAGATCCTGTAGAGATTCTGTCACCGTCTGAGTCGCTGAGAAGCGTGCCTTTAGAGCACTTCTGGCTGACCGTCAGACACCAAATTAATACAGCCAGACTAAATCTTCTGACATGATTTCTGGATGTATCTTATCACGCGTAGATACTATCTTAAGTGTATAACTAATCTATGTGTTTAATCAATTTTTTATCAATCATCTGGATATAGCCATCTCACTTGGGGCAAACTGGCTTGCTGGAATGACTATGTACATCTCGCCGCTCGATCAAGGACCACCAAGGAGCATGGTCAAACAGCTCAAGCCTACAATCTGCTGAAACAGTTTTACGGACCCTGTTCTCGCAGGAAGTGGTTCAGAACCATAGGCATCTATAGGCAGGGTGAAAGAGAAGACACACATCATCAAGCTTCTTCATTGGGCATCCTCTCGAACACTCATTTGTGGCTTCCTGATTACAAACATGTCAGAAATCACCACCAAACTCAGGGCGACACCACTGTTGAGTTGTCAAGATTGGGATCTGCGGTCCATGACTTGCCTCAGTTGATGACTTGTCTGAACTGGTACAAGTACGCTTCTTGGAGTACCAAAAAAAATAGAGGGCGGGCGTGCTTGGGAGAGCACACACTAGCTCAAAACCTCTAGAAAACACTGTAAATACCGTGCAAACTTTCAAAAACTGCTCTGGGACCTAGGCGAAACGCATATTGTTCAACCTTCCTGTGCCAAGTCTGGATGTGCAATGTCAATTACAACAATTAACAGCTCTTCGTTTGCCCACTATCAATATGTAACACCTATGACAAGTAGGTTAATCTTTCTCTGCGCGCAATGAATGTAGCATCATGAGCGAATATTAAATACAATATATACTATATATATACATCAAGATGAACATGTATGTCAGTGATGTTGCTTTAGTCTCTTGTTTATCTGGCTTTTCATTATGTATTTTTGACGTGTCCTTTTTGTAAAAAACATATCCCAGGAGCACCAGTATTGTTAATAAACAAGGGCCTCCCTCCCCCTCACTTTGACCTTGAATAAAGTTCATTCCCGATTCTAAGAAAGGAGTTTAAGAAGTAAATGAAATGAATCTTTCCCTGCAAGTCCGAAGTGCAAGTTTAACGAAGTCATCTGAGAACGATCAAGTTTTACGAGGTCATCGCGTTTGTCGGAAGAACCGCCCTTTTGTCATGACCACACTGGCGTCGCCACCAGAGCCCACATAGATCCTGCACAAATCGATGAAAAAACACTCAAAACATCTCAAAACAGTAGCCAAATTCATTAAATCACGTTACGTTACCTCCTGGTGTGATGTTGTATGTGAACCTTCACATGTTCACTGCATATTCTATAGTCCTAGCTGCGGTTCTTGGCTTAGCCGCTTGCCATCAGAAGATGCTAAAACTGCCAGTCCTTGCCATGTCATCGTCGCCACAACAGATCCATATCGATCCTGGAAAACAATTTTAGAGCAAGTCCAGTTCCATTCATGCTAGCAATGCTAGCACGGTTTTTGGCTTAGCCACTTGCCATCCAACTGCTAATTCTTGGTTCCTAGCTGCGGTTCTTGGCTTGGCCGCATGCCATCCAAATTCACAACAAGAAGATGCTGCAGAATGAGTAACCAACCTGAATGGTACTATGCAATCAGAGAGCCAAACTGTCCTGCGCATGCGTGCCTTTGCACACTTCAAGCGGAGCCTCGCAATCTTGGCCAGGAACTTTTCCATGTGTCTGCCAGAGATTGCACATGACAGCTTCTTGATCATCCCGATGGTGTCTTCTTCTGAGAAGCAATGCGAGAACCTCGAGTTCAGTCCTGAGATGCTCAAGTCCAGGGATAGAAGAACAGGTTAATTGACCCAAAAGACCACAGAAACCTCTTCCCAAAAGACCAGTGAAGCCTCTTTGAACCTGGAATTACCAGCTCAAACCTGCAAATCAAGTTCTCCTCTAGAGGAAAGACCAGTCAATGTCATCCAAAGACACACTCAGCCAAGAATCGCTCTCTCTTGGTGCGAGCCAAAACGTGGCAGAACATGTGCGCCTTTGGCTTCAAGAACCAGCACTGCAGCCCCATCCTCACAACTGACTCAACAATGGCGAAGGGACCTTGAGGTCTCAAATGGCCCTTCAGGTCTCAAGGGGCCGTTGAAGTCTTTAAGATAAAGGAAAATTCGACGCCCCCCCTCAACGGAAGTCCTGCTGGCTATTTTGAGGCAGCTGATGTGGTGGTGCAGAAAGCGCTTCCCAGCACTGTGGATGGCATCAGCCTGATCCTGCGTCCTGAGCAATCAAAGTGATCTCTGATAAGTTCTGGCATCATTGATGCCTACATGTGTGCTCTTGAATCTTTGAAGACAATGCCTACCACATCCTACCACAGTTCTTGGCTTAGCCACCTGCTATTTGGTGTGCTTGAATGGAAGTTTTTCACATCACCCAAAAAGGCCACCCAATCAGTGAAAGAACATTGGAACTGAACATGTCCTGCCACCCCCCCCACCACTTCAGGCTATGGTGCAAGAACCGTCCAGATCTCTCACAAAGGCCAAACCACTCACAAAGAGCTTGCCTTGGGCAAGGAGAGAATGAGGTTGGCAACATCATCTCAGGAACAGACCGGATGGTCGAAACCCAAAGCAGGGTCTCGTGGTGCCATATGATCAACCAGCTAATTGGAACAGTCACTGAACTTTCTCTGGCTCCATCCAAAGGTCTGTGGACCATCCCCTAGGGCTCCTGGCCCACCTCCTGAGAAGGTGGTTGGGATGGGTTTTGGGGGTCTAACCAGCCCCAGCTGGCAAATTCATTTTGAAGACTAAGTGACGAAGCCAGTGGATTCACCACCAGCAAGGGGTCATCTGGCCACATGCGGTTGCCAGCCTGGATCTCCGCCTGAAGCCGCTTGCCCAGTGTTCGGTCCTGAAGCAGGTGAGTCCAATATGGACCTGTCTAGGTGGAGGTGGTCTACCCTGACCCTGATCCAGCTGTTCATGTCCAGTGGAAATTAGCAGGGAGATCTGCATCCCTCCAGTTTTACCAAGTATCATCACCTGGACCTGGCAGGTCCCTCATGGCTGCCTTTAGGGCAGAATCGTGCAGCCACTCCAACAGCACCCTGCTGTTCCAGGCTTTCGCCACAAAGTAGGAGCCGTGACAAAGCTTGTCAACCTGGGTTTGATGCTCTGCCGTTGTCTGATGGACTCAAGTTTCCTCATAAAGACATAGGGTGACTTGTCCCATGCAGCAGAAAAATCTGTCCCTACAGGTCTAAGACCTTAAGCTTACTGTATGTTGGTCTTGCCAAAACACTATTCAATGAGGGGTCAGGTTGCCAACTTTGTCTTTCGACCTGTAGGGGTGCAAATGCAAAACAGGAACCTGCCCTGCCCTGAAGCGGCGCTGGGAGGTTCTCACCTGCAAGGCCCTCCTCCATGCAGTGAAGTCACTGAAGGCACTGAGGAGGCATTGTTCCAGTGCAGCTGGCTCACCGAAGAAGCCTCCTCGCACCAGTGTCATGAGCAGTGCCCCGTTGACCGTGAAGCAAAGCCCAAGGTTCACGCAGTGCATGGTGCATATCTGCACCATCCTGCAAGAGAACCCCTTCACCAAGACCAACGGCGAAGGGGAGCAACTCTCATCCAGCATTGTCGCCAGGAAATCCAGAGTTGTGACCTCCGCCCCAGTCGAGTCGAAGTCCCAAAAGGGATGATCGTGCTGAAACACTGTTGCCTTGCAATGGTGGCACACGCGATTCCCAGTGAAGCTTGGCTCAAACCTCAGGATCTTGCGCAGAAAGGGCCAGTCCCCCTTGATCTCAGCCAGAGCGAACATAGTCCGAGACACTCCAACACCATGCCATGCTGCATTGAGTCGTCCAACGACATAGGCCAGCAGTGGCCAGAGCGTGAAGCATCCAGCAATGAGGTGCGTCCGGAGGCTGAAGATCATGTAGTGACACACACGCACTTTCTTCGGCTTGAAGAGTGTGAGGGACAAGTACACGGCAGTGATGCTATCACCTTGTCTGTTCACTTGCACGTCGTCACCATAGAGAGAAACTGGGACATGTGCATCTGTTGCTGGATGCTGCTCATAGTGTTGCCTTTGCCTGCTCCAGTACTCTGCAGTCACATCACGTGGGCAGGTCAAGCCCACATCATCAACCAAGTATGCCAGGACCTCGCAGGGATCCAGAATTGGCACTGCAACATCTTCCAATGCACCAGACATAGCAAACTGTTGTGTCTGCACATAGTGTGTTTCCTGAGCTGCTGCTCCACTATGCATGGAAGCTGATACAATCTGTGGACATGTCACATTCCTTTAAGCATTTCCGTCAGGAAATCCTGAAGGCTTGTGACTGTACATTAATATATATTCATCACACCAGGAGGTAACGTCACGTGACTTTAGGACCAGGTAAAGCCCCCACTCAACTCGATAAAGACCTCAATTAAAGTCAGACCTAAAACTGACATGAGTCGATCCATCGCATCGATCGTTGGTTGGTTGGAAGGGTGGGGCAGGGAGTCACGGATGTCACAAAAACTTCAGGGAACCATATCAGAAGCCCTCCACAGAACTTCTATTCCAGAAGAATTGTCCAAATAACAATTTTAGCGCTAGCTAATATACCACAACACCTTGAAGATCCCCTCTCCTCTCCATCGATCGAATGGGATGGGTGGCTGGAGGATCGGAGGAGGGGTGGTCTCGCTGGTTGGGGGTCAATCACACCAACAATCGCTGGTTGGGGGTCAATCACACCAACAAAATGGGATCAGGGTTGGGGTTTCCCAGAAAAATTAGGCTTTAAATAGACCATGCAGTCTGTCTAAATTAAAACATGATCGTTATCAGATGACCTCGTTAAACCTGCACTTCAGACTTGCAGGGAATGGGATCACAGCGTATACCTGTCCAACATGGGACTAGAATCTCCTGAACCCATATACCCCTTGGTTCGGACATCGACGATCAACGATCGACTGGGATGGGTGGAGGCGGAGGGTCATGATAGTGGTCATGATAGACCATGATTAAATGTCCAAAGACCCAGAAAAATTAAAGCTCATAATAGTGACCAGATTGACCAAGCACCCTGGCCATATACAGAGGCAACTCTCCCCTACAGGTCTAGGGACTAGAATCTCCCTGAACCCATATACCCCTCGGTCCGGACATCGACGATCGACTGGGATGGGTGGAGGGCAATGATAGTGGTCATTATGGACCCTGACCCATTCGAATTCTATTTTATTTTACATATCCAGTAAGGTGAGGTCATTGACCTTCAGCACAGGCCTAAAAATTACAGTATATTAGACCTGAATCCATATCCCTGGGCACTGACATCGAGGACAGATGGGTGGAGGGTCTTTAGAATGGGACCTCTTATCACTCTGTTTTTGTACTATTTGACCCAGTGAAAGGTCTTCCCATACCCCTTCGTGCGGACATCGACGATCGATTGGGATGGGTGGAGGGTCATGAGAAAAATCTATTGGCCACCCTAGGCCCTAGGCCTATAGGGGCAAACCTGCCCTAAATCGATAATTGGCTTTTAGCCATTGCACTGGAGATAAACTCAAAGGCAAACGGAAGGGTAGTGCACAGAAAGGGTTTTGGAAAAACCTATTCTACTAACGTCATGGAAGGCGTGTGACCTTCGTAGAACCCAAGGCTGTTCATGGACAGTTCATGGAATGGTGGGCCAGTAGGAGAACTGACTGTAACGAAATCCCAGAAACCTTCGAGGAACTTCGTGGATCTTCGTGGAAGGTATTTTTGATGCACTAACTTCATGTATCGATTTTTGCTGACCCCCTTTCTCCACAGGGACCAACTTTCAGTGAGCCCAGGCCCCAAAAAAAGGGAACAGAGGGGCAAACCTGCCCTACATAAATGCATATTACACCATGGTATCGATCGGGACTCGGTCGGATTGGGTTCGAGTCGATCGGAAGAGTCGATCCGGGGTCGGGGGGGTCTGTCGGGAGTCGGTCGGTGGTTTGGGACTACTCCCAGGCAGGGCTGGGCTTGGTGGTGGGGTGGAGTGGGCTGGAGAGGGCACCCAGAACTCCTTAGAGGATAAATGATCCACCCTACGTATCCGCACCCTCAAAAAACAAGGGTTTTGAGGTCACAAACCCTTGTCACAGAGGGCTCAACCCCTTCTAAGGAGATATCAACATAAATTTAAACCTTAAACCCTCAGATCCCTGCTTCAAATTGAAAACCTGGACCACTTGTCTAAACTTGGAGTTTGAAGGCTCATGCCTCAAAAACATCCATGTTGGGGCATGTGGAATTTTCTTGAAGGATCATGCCTCGAAAACATCTGGGCATGATCCTAGAAACCTAAATCCCTCCACTCACAGCCGACTTCGAACCGACGTCAGGGAACGAATTCGAGCCAACGTCAAGGGTCATGAGCTCTGAGCACAATTAGCTTTTTTGGGAATGTTTTAAGGCGTCTCATGGACACTGATCCTTTTTCCATGACCCTTGAAACCAGTCGTGAAACCATCGGAGTCGACATCGATGGGTCGAGCTGAGGGTCATCACATGTTTATGCTTGATGGAGGGTTAACAGACCCTAGAAAACTTTGGGGATCACACTTCCAAGTGGACCAGAACAGGTTCTAGATCTAGATCTTGTTAAATAGTGAACCCTGATCCATTTGGTTCGAATCGAACCGATGTCACGTACCGAAGTCAAGCCGACATCAAGGGTCATGAGCTCTGAGCGCAATTAAGCCATGAAACATTTTTAAGGCTTCTCATGGACACTGATCCTTTTTCCATGACCCTTGAAACCAGTCATCAAACCATCGGAGTCGAGATCGATGGGTTGAGCTGAGGGTTAGGTTCATGAAAATGTTCAAGTCCATGAGCTATACAGCTCAGATCACATGTGCATGGTTGATGGAGGGTTGACGGACCCGAGAATTTGGGTGTCACACTTCCAAGTGGACGTACTAGGTTCTAGATTATGAACCCTGATCCATTCGGGTCGAATCGAACCGATGTCGCACAACGAAGTCGAGCCGACGTCAAGGGTCATGAGCTCTGAGCAGTTTTTTTTTCCTGGGAATAGATATGAAAAGGCTTCTCATGGACCCTGATCCTCTTTCCATGACCCTTGAAACCAGGCCTGAAACCATCGGAGTCAGGTTCATGAAAATGTTCAAGATATTTTGAGCTATATTAGAGCTCCATGTGCATGCTTGATGGAGGAGGTTCACAGACCCAAAGAAAATTTGCTTCTTTGTGGGGGTCATACTTCCAAGTGAACCAAAATCAGGTTCTAGACCCAAATGTGAACCCCTGGTCCGTTCGATTCGATCGACGTGGGTGGAGGTGGGTCCATTGGATGGGGGAAGGTTCATATTTTGATCCCCTGTGAATGCACATGGCAATGCTACACCAAAGATGGATGTTTGGATTCCAGTACCGATTGATCAATCGGATCAAGTGAGATCCTAGACCTGCCACTTCCAGCTAAGCAGCACATGGAAGTTGTGCCCACTTCCAGAAGTCCCGTGAGCGATTCCAAAAGCTATAGGATCCAAGCTCGGAAGTCGATCTCGAGGATCGGCCATGTGAATCCTCATCGAAGCAGCTGGCCATGGATCTCACTATCCACCCTTGAACTGATCCATCCACACCAGGTGGTTTCAAAAACAGTTCCAGGTGAGCAGCCTGGTAGGCTGACAGCTGACATGGTGGGTTCACGTTACCACATGTCACAGGGATATCCAAACCAAGGGCCGAGAACCACTGTGGGTGGTTGGACGGTGGGGGAATGGATGGGATGGGAGTACAGTGGCCCGTCCACCCCTAATTCGACCGCTTGCTGTTTTAGCCGGTCAAGCCGGTATGTTTCACCAAGCCGGATCTGGTGGATCCGTACCTACCTCATAGCAGGGTGCTACACCCTCAGGGTTGGATGGAGTGGGTGGCACAATCCCCTGAACTATGCATAAATGGCCCCTTCTTAGGACATAGGGGATTGTGCTATCTACTCTGAACCCTGTCCAAAGCTTGAGAAAAACCACTAACACACCCAACCCAGAAGTCCTGCGAAGCCAGATTGAGGGACTCCATTGCATTCTCGATCGATGACTCCTGAGCATTCATGAAAATCACCAACACATGTGGGATATTTTTTGAGAAAATGTGCACATGTACCAGCTAATGGCCCTGAACGAAGTCAAGCCAATGTCAACGGTCACCTGAACAGATTCTCATATTTAGTGGTGGTCGGAGGTCCATGACTTTAACCACTCTGGCAAGGTTCTCCATCACAAATCTTCTCCAAATAGCGCTCCACGAGGTTGGACTTCTGGGCACCTGGCACAGAAGCCAGTGAGACACACATTCCATATTGATCATCTTGGTCAGATGATCAAGGTCAGGTCAGGGGGAAGGGATACAGCTCAAGGACCTCATTAATGGACTGGGTCATCCAGTGATGTAATGATCAAAAATGATGTGAAAGGGAGACCCCCTGATTGAACAGTTCACCAAACAGATGCACCTGGTTTTATCCACTTTCCTCCCAACTGCACCCGCCGACTTGTTTCCCGCATGGCGATCCTGGAGTCCTCTTGCTCCACACACGTGGCCCTGCAGCATTCAGCTCGCATTTGAGTCAGCCCTCCTGCCACCTGGTAACATTGGTGTATTCTAAACAGGTTTGGGTGGCCCCATGTGACTCATGCACATTGGCTGCAAGGATATCTATCTATGGTGATGTGATCACCGTACTCTATCTATCTATGGTGATGTGATCACCGTACTCTGCGATGGTCCACTGTGACCCAACTTTTGAAATAACTAGAACATGAACAAGGTGCCTCAGGTGTACTCCTCAAAATTGGTACCATCCAGAGGTAATTGGAAATGGTTTCGGAACATGTTTTACTGGAAGGAACACAGCCATGGCCCAGTGGATCTTTTGAGACGTGGTAATTTGAACCCACCACGTCAGCTGTCAGTCAAACAAGCTGCCCACCACCTGTACCTTGAAATGTGTTGAATACATAACCATCGATATCCATATCACCAGCAACTGTGGGTGGGCAGCATGGATCAGATGCGCTACCTACCTACTTCATTCGGTTGACCTTCTTCTTGAGGTCATCATAGGATGTGCAAGCAGTCGACAGCTCCTTCTCCAAGTCGTCAATCTTGCTGTCATCCTGGGGAGATAGGTGACACACATGCAACTTACCCCCAGACACATACAGGCCGCAGGCCCTACAAGTCTAAGGACCCTGAAAACTCCAAAGAACCAGGACCAAGTACGACCACATTAATGCTTAATGAGGTGGACGGAAGGGGGAACAGATACTTTTTTATGAACACCACTCCTGGTTCTCATCCAAAGCAGCTTGCAGTGCTGTGCGCTTCGAGGCGATGTCAGCTGCAATCAGCTTCGTGTCCTTGATGAACGCATCTCGGACATTGGATGGCCTTGGAGCCAAGGATTGGGATTGGGATCAGGGCCCTGAGCAGGAATATGCAGCAAATCCCCCTTCATGCGCATGAGATTCACAAGTTCAAAAGGACATCAACAAATCCAAGCAAATGTCCAAGTATTTTTAAGTAGAAGGGATATTGATGCTTTGTTGTTCAGTCTTGGACCCTCTAGACACTGCAAACAGTCAAGCTCCGTTCTGAACATGCCGAGAACCATCAAAAAAACGGACACACTTATCGCCGATGAAGCGACTAAAATCCACCCAGAAGATGACCCATGTCCATTAATCATGTGGGAGTTCATGTGGGCCAGCGGGTTGAACAGCCAAGATACACACCCTGCCACTGCGATTCCAGGCTGTTGGAATCCTTGCACTTGTTTGACGCTTTGTCGATGGCCTCCAAAGAAAGGTAGAGGGTAGATCAGATGGAAGGGTTAGTCCACCATTCTGACATCATGAACATGCCCTGAAATAAGCAACACAACATTTGAGGCCTTCTTTGCTTTTGCCAACTTTTGTTTTTTTGGCTTTCTCATCGGTTTCCTTTCTCTCACGTGCAGCCTTTTCTTCAGCAGTTTCTTCCCTCTTGCGCTTTGGATCCTCTGGGCCCTGGCCACTGTTTCAAGTCTAGTTGCCCAGGAAAACTTAATCCAGAAAAGAAATATAGTACAGTGGGATTACAACCTCACTAGCAGAGGACACACCCTGCAAGTCCGAAGTGCAGGTTTAACAAGGTCATCTGAGAACGATCAAGTTTTACAAAAAGGGTCTGTCCTTCGTCTTTTCCTTCTTTCCCTTACCTGGCTTCTCTTCCTTGTTCTTGGCATCTTTCTCTTTCTTCTTTGGTGCAGTTTCTTTTCCTTTCTTCTCTTTCTTCGATGCCTTTGCCTTTTTGCCTTTCTTGCCTGAGGTGAACAAAAGACAAAGGAAACATGACCTTCGCACCTTGGACGATGGGCACTGGTGGACGCAGGATCTGGGATGGAAAAATAACGGGTGAGGCCATAGCATGTTAAACCCACACAACCCACAGTACTGCCATGTGGGACCAGGTGACCCTCAACATCCCATCCGTTCTACGAAAAGCCCAGATGCGCTTGCCATCATCACTAGACCCCGATGAACTTGATGAAGATGAGGATTCACATGTGCTCAGCAAATTGCACATCTCCACAGAAGTGCCATCCTCCACTGATGAATCGTCCAACACCAAGAATTGGAGGACTTCCTGCGATGAAACAGGCAGTCATGAATATTCAAACCCTGCAAGCCTGATCTCTGAGTAGTGCTTTTGTATGACCAACTGCAGGTCATTGACCTATATATAACCAAAAATATTATGCAACTGCAGTCTCCCCAGCATGGTGCCCATGACTGCTGCGGTCCTTCACCGCTGGATCCACATCCGGGTGTTGCCGCACTTCGGTCTCTCCTTCGTGTTGGGGGTGCACAGACATGCAATAATATATATTCGATCATGTGGTTGGATGAACCGCTAGGGCTTATATATGCACAGTACTAATTAGCACTGGCCCATCATTTGTGTTTTACATGTATTTGATTTTATACATGCAGACTAGTCTCGGAGAGTGGGATCTGCCAACTTTCGGTCACAGATGGAATCAGCCAACTCTTTGCCCCACCTCAGGTTGAACGGTATCCCAGTCATAGCCAAAAAACAGCAAACAGGGTGGACATAGCATGATCCCACAAATTGGGACCAAGTACTGGCCTATAATATTTGAGGAAGCATTAGTTAACGTTGTTTGCTGGGTGGTTCTGGCACCACATGTACTACAGACAAGGAACCTGGCTTCCACTTCTGATCTCAGCATCCATCTCCTTTTGCCGGTGTAAGCCTCATACTGCTTCTGGGACAAGGAGGTCACCATTTTGGAGTTCTTCCAATTCTGCCCTGACATGAGCCACTCCTCGAACAAAGGGCTCAGGCATCCATTCGCTGAACACCTCTTCCCCAGTTTTTTCACCAATGGTGGTGCTGTCTTGCCTCGGCCGGGAGAGTCCGTGCCCAGGATCAGATGGTGGCAAGAAAGGGCCCCCCTACCAGCAGAATACAAACGCTGGTAGGGGGGCCCTTAAAGCAAAACATCAAACAGTTGATCCTCGGCTTAACCGGAGGGCCATCCGGAGGGACATGGAGGATGGCTCTTGGAATTCTAGTTCCACCCAGGTCGGGGCTTTAGCTCCTGTTCAAACAAGAGATTAACTAACACAGGGCTATATGTCCAATCTTGACCAGGGGAGCTTTAATATCAAGAATCCCAAGCAACATGACAGAACCTGCAAGTTTGAAGATCCTGCAAGTCCAAAGTCCTGGTTTAACGAGGTCAAGCTACATTCAAAGACAGAGCGCCAAAATCGCATGTACTCAGCCCGTTTGGCTTTACGCTTTCTCTCCTTCTCAGAGAGCCTCTCCTCTTCTGTTTGGTCGCCTGCCTGGCCATTCTCACCATCCTTGGCAACCTGCTCCTTTGCTTCTCGCAAAGGCTGGGAAGGTGGTGGCATTGTGGATGCACCTGTCTTCTGGTATGGAGGCTCTGCCGGTTTTGCCGGTTTGAGAGCTTGAGGGACACCTGCTGGTGCCGGTGCCGGCTCCGGCACTGCTGTGGCCTGTGGCTCTGGGATCTTGGCGGTTTGCACCTCTGCTGGTGCTGGTGCCACCTGTGGCTCTGGTGCCTTGGCTGTTGGCACCTCTGCTGGTGCTGGTGCCGCCTGTGGCTCTGGGGCCTTGGCCATTTGCACCTTTGCTGGTGCTGCTGGTGCCGGCTGTGGCGGCTCCGGGACTGGCTCTGGGATCTTGGCAGTTTGCACCTCTGCTGGTGCTGCTGGCGCCTGTGGCTCTGGTGCCTTGGCCATGTGCACCTTTGCTGGTGCTGCTGGTGCCGGCTGTGGCGGCTCCGGGACTGGCTCTGGGATCTTGGCAGTTTGCACCTCTGCTCGTGCTGCTGGTGCCTGTGGCTCTGGTGCCTTGGCTGTTGGCACCTCTGCTGGCGCTGGTGTGACCTGTGGCTCTGGGGCCTGGGCTGTGTGCACCTCTGCTGGTGCTGGTGCCGCTTGTGGCTCTGGTGCCTTGGCTGTTGGCACCTCTGCTGGTGCTGCTGGTGCCTGTGGCTCTGGTGCCTTGGCTGTTGGCACCTCTGCTGGTGCTGGTGCCGCCTGTGGCTCTGGTGCCTTGGCTGTTGGCACCTCTGCTGGTGCTGGTTCCACCTGTGGCTCTGGGACCTTACCTGTTTGCGCCTCTGCTGGTGCTGGTGCCACCTGTGGCTCTGGGACCTTACCTGTTTGTGCTGGTGCTGGTGCTACCTGTGGCTCTGGGACCTTGGCCGTTAGCACCTCTGCTGGTGCTGCTGGTGCCTGTGGCTCTGGGGCCTTGGCTGTGTGCACCTCTGCTGGCGCTGGTGCTGCCTGTGGCTCTGGGGCCTTGGCTGTGTGCACCTCTGCTGGTGCTGGTGCCACCTGTGGCTCTGGGGCCTGGGCTGTGTGCACCTCTGCTGGCGCTGGTGCCGCCTGTGGCTCTGTGGCCTTGGCCGTTTGCACCTCTGCTGGTGCTGCTGGTGCCTGTGGCTCTGGTGCCTTGGCTGTTGGGACCTCTGCTGGTGCTGGTGCCGTTTGTGGCTCTGGTGCCTTGGCTGTTTGCACCTTTGGTGGCGCTGCTGGTGCCGGCTGTGGCTCCGGGACTGCTGTGCCCTGTGGCTCTGGGATCTTGGCGGTTTGCACCTCT